>CAUYON010104617.1:0-40232 GCA_963573935.1 Arctocebus calabarensis | reverse complement strand
CAACAACCTCCAATTCCTGGGCTCAAGCGAGTCTCTTGCCTCCGCCTCCCAAGTAGCTGGGACTACAGGCGCCCGCCACAACGCCTGGCCATTTTTTGGTTGCAGCCATCATTGTTGTTTGGCGGGCCCGGGGGCTGGATTCGAACCCGCCAGCTCAGGTGTACATGGCTGACGCCTTAGCCCGTTGAGCCATAGGCGCCGAGCCATACTCATGGTTTTTAATACACTATGTTCCATAATTTCACTTATACAATTTTATTACATTGATATTCTCATATTTCTAGCTTATATCAAATCTCAACTATATCTTTGTCATTTTCTAGGTCAACATAGTAACTTTTACCTAGCCTGTGTATAGTTTGACCCCTTTCTCTGTTAAGTCAAATTTCCTTCCAAAGACCATGGCAGTGTGTGTTTCCTCTTCTTATTATAACTTCTTTCTAAACATGTCTGGCATTGTTCTAACAACTCATTTAATCTTCTACACAATTATAAAGCTTGAGAACAATTTTGATTATATATACCAGTGAGAAGATGGGTTGCTAACCCAGTCAGTAAGTGACAGTACTTGAATACCATTGTAAATGGCTTGCCTTCTCATAATCTCTGCAGAAACTAGATCATATGGCCAGGGGAGAAAAGGGTGGAATTGAGGACAGTCATGCACATAGAGGATTTAAACAAAGAGACTGAGCACCTGGGCTTGGGGATGAATTCTTTTAAAGCGTAAAAAACTTGACTGTCATTGGCTCAGAGTCTGTCCAAAGTAAAACTAGCCTGTGATAGGGCTGGGGCACTAGCTAATTAATACATCCTCCTGTATCAGGGATTCATTTTATAAATTAAGCCACAACTACTAAAAAATGAAAATTTCATAATTTGATATGGAAATTGAAAATAAATACTGACATGGAGAAAATATGGACAATAATATTTTTCATATAATATTAATGATTATTGCTATGACTAAAGAATGAGTGGCAATGGCTTCACAAACAGTGGCCATGGAAGTAGGGGACCGGGGATGACAAACAGCATAAGACATGAAGGGCAATTAATAGAAGCAGTGACTCTGCTGGGAAAGGCTGTGTCCAAGATGCCAACATGGAGGCAAATATGGCAGTAACTAGAGAGGTAGGGACCCAGAGGACCTGGGGATGTGTAGACAGGGCAAAAATTCTTATTTTCCCTAAGTTATTTCATCTTGAAACAACAAAATATTGATGATAAAGTTATATCCTTAAAAATATTTTTATTATAAGAAATAAGTAGCATTCAATTATAGGTTGTATTTGTTTGCTTTTCTGAAACCTAAAGGACTTTCAGTTGAGTTAAGACACTGTTCAAGTGATGTCATGTGAAGTTACAAATTATATAGATACATAATATATTACATAACATATGTTTGTTCAATTTCTTTACTCTTGTTTCAGAAAAATTATTTTAAATTTTGGTATCATTGTTGTGTTTCAGTTTCCAGCTTCCTTATACAAAGTATTGTAAGACCATTATTATTTTCCTGGAATAAAATAAAGGACGCGATAGAAAACTTTCAATATAGAATCATAGCTGTTTTCAGGAAATTACAAATAAAAGATTTTACGTAAGTACCTAATGATTAAGGAGTTCATTATGAGATTAGCAAAGAAAAGAAAAATTCTCCCAAGTCCACATATTTCTCAGAAACAAAAATCTTAAATCATGTTTACATGACCTGACAGCAAATGCAAATATTGTTTCAAAAAGAAGAATTTTCTGGATTTATTACATTTTAAACAAAAAGCATTCATTACATTTTAAACAAAAAGTGTTTCCAATTTTTTTTGGAGAGTACAAAAAAGAGTAACACTCAGGCCTGAGGGAAACTCATGTTGTAACTATTATGGCATTCGCCATGAATGCATTGATCATTGTTCAATGCACACACCCTATATTTTATTTTATTTTTATACTTAATTATTATAAAATCATAACTGTGTACATTTATGGTACAATGTGATGATTTGATATACAATGTGTAATGCTTAAGTCAAACTAATTAACATAACCATCATCTCACTTATTTTTGTGATAAGACATTTATAACATACTCTTTGTTGTTTTGAAATGTACCCATGCATCGAGTACATCAGGTGAGATCCCACCAAATACCCTCCCTCCACTCGTCCTTACCCCTGTACTCCCCTCTCCCTCCTCTCTCCTCTTTCTTTCTGGATTATCTTTGTGTTTTATCATTTTTGTCTGAATGTGTGTTTCTAAATTGGTTTCATAATAGTATTAAGTACATCAGATACTTTTGGTCCCATTCTTGAGATACTTTACTAAGAAGAATATGTTCCAGCTCCATGCAGCTAAACCTAAAAGATGTAAAGTCTCCTTTTTTTATGGCTGAAGAGTATTCCATGGTATACAAATACCACAATTTGTTTATACAATGGCATACATTGGTTGATTGGCATTTAGTCTGCTTCCACAACTGTTGTTGTGAATTGGGCTGCAATAAACATTTTGGTGCAAATGTCTTTGTGGTAAAATGACTTGTTGATCTGCATAGATTCCTAGTAATGATAATGCGGGATCAAACAGTAGATCAACTTTTACTTCCTTGAGAATTCTCCATACGTTCTTCCAAAAAGGCTGTATTAGTTTGAAGTCCCTCCAGAAATGCTCCTTTCTCACCACATCCATGCCAACATCTGCAGTTTTGGTGTTTTGTAATGTGGGCTAATCTCTGGGGTTAAGTGATATCTCAAAGTGGTTTTGATTTTCATTTCTCTGATGATCAAAGATGATGAGCATTTTTTCATGTTTTTGTAGCCCATGCACCTGTCCTCTTCAGACAAGTTTCTGTTTGAGTCTCTTGCCAATAAAGACATTGGGTTGTTTGATCTTTTCTTTTCTTTTTTTAATTAAATCATAGCTGCATACATTAGGGCAATCATGTGCTGGCTTCATATACAATCTGAAATGTTTTCATCAAACTGTTTAACATACCCTTCATGGCATTTTCTTAGTTATTGTATGAAGACATTTGTATTCTGCATTTAGTAAGTTTTGCCTGTACCATTCTAAGATGCAACATAGGTGTGGCCCCACCCATTACCCTCCCTCTGCCCCTCCCTTCCCATATTCTTGTGCTATAGATGGGTTATAGCCGAGAAAATATCTTTCTAAGAAACCTCAAATTAATGTAGATAGGTGAGATCCATTTGTCTAATTATCTGGTTTTAAGGGTTGGCTAATTATGGGCCGTGGGTTTGTTTTTCTAAATAAAGTTTTATTGCAAACTAGCCATGCCCATTCATTTATATATTCTCTGAGCCACTGCTTTAGCACTAAAATGACTAAAGAGATAAACAGTCTTGGGAGAGCCTGTCTGGCTCACAAAGCCTAAAATACGTTTTGGCCCTGTACAAAGTCTGCCATCTTTTGCTCTAGTGGAATGTTTATCTCCCCTTTGTTATTCCCAGCCTGGTCCTAGCCTGCCTCTATTTGAGGTGTCAAACTTGCTTTCATCTATGCTAATAGGTTTCAAATATCTGTTTTAAACTTAGAAATAATTTCAACTTATAGAAAAGTTACAAGAGGTTGGGTGTGGTGACTCATGCCTGTAATCCTAGCACTCTGGGAGGCTGAAGCAGGTGGATCTATGGAGCTCAGGAGTTCAAGATGGCCTGAAGCTCTCTACTAATAGAAAAACTAGCTGGGTGTTGTGGTGGGCACCTGTAGTTCCAGCTACTTAGAAGGCTGAGGCAAGAGGATCACTTGAGCCTAGGAGTTTGAGGTTGCTGTGAGCTGTGATGTCATGACACTTGACCCAGGATGACAAAGGGAGACTCTAAAAAAAAAAAAGTTACAAGAATAAGAGGATATATAATACTCTTTACCCCATTTGCCTATTGTTAACATATGATGCCTTTTGCTTTATCATGTGTGCTTACTCTTTTGTTATTTATATGTATATATAAAACACATATTTTATTTCATATTTATTATACATAATTTTTTAAATTTTGTGAAGCTAGATTACATGCATCAAAGTGCTATATGTCTAAATATTTCATGTACACGTTTGGATTTCCTAAGAATGGGGATATTCTCTAACTTTCAACTTCAGTAGAGTTAATCTTGATATAATATTTTTATCTATCCCACCATCCACATTCCTTTGTGGCATTTTTTCCCTCCTATCCAGTAAAGGATTCAGGGACAGAAATTGCATTTAGTTGCTATGAATCTTAGGCTTTTGAGGTTTGATTCTATTAAAGGATGAAGTATTTCCTTTATATGCATAGCTCATCTGTGAGAAAACTGTAAGGAAAAGGCAATCTTTTCTCCAGTCCTTTAGAGGTTATAACAGGCAATACCTCAAACAGTCTGGGGAAAAATTCTAGATATAAGTCCAGGGAACAAGGCTTCAAGAAAGGCAGATTCCCATAGTTGCCTGACCTGAATGTGGCAGGTCTCTGGATGACCTTCAGGAAGATGGATTTCTGCCTGACCTCTCCCCTCTCTGCCTGCAGTGGGCCTGAGCGATCCCTCTCAATGATGGAGTGCATGTCAGACCCTCCTATCATCCTGAGAATTTGGAAATGTGGAGATGAACAAGGAAGCTAGAACCAAATATATAGATTTAAAAGCTCTGAGAAGGATCAGAGCCTGTTAACCTAATAAGGAGCAACTTTATTGCAAATTAAATTCAATTACATCAATTAAAGCTACTCTTTAAAGTATAATTAGTGATTCTTTTAAAATAAAAAGAGAAAGGTACTTTTTGTTAGCTTAAATGGGTTAAATAAAATATGAATTGATACTACAGGCAATACAGGCAAAATCCAGTTTGATTTTGTATATGTATAGCATGCATTCATGTCATCCTGCAGAAGTGTGTGTATGTAGAACATACCATTCATTTAATCATTTATTCATTTTTTCATCAATGACTTATTTTTCTTTTTTGAGACAGAGTCTTACCACATAACCCTCAGTAGAGCGCTATGATGCCACAGCTCACAGCAACCTCAAACTCTTGGCTCCAGGAGATTCTCCGCCTCCCAAATAGCCAGGACTACAGGTGCCCGCCACAACACTAGGCCATTTTTTGGTTGCAGTTGTCAATGTTGTTCCGCAGGCCCAGGCTGGGCTTAAACCTGCCAGCATCGGTGTATGTGACCAGAGCCCTATTCACTGAGCTATAGGCGCTCAGCCTCATCAATGACTTATTAAAGGTTTATTGTGCTAAGTGCTGGGGGATAAGGAAATAAATCACATTCCTTGGTAAGTTGCAAAGGGCCATTTTGTTATATTAAAGAATTTGAATTTATCTTTCAGAAAGTATTATTCTTGTGGGTCCTGGCCTGGATCAAGAGATGCAGGTTTAAAATTTGCAGCTTTTGTGGGAGGTGGGAAGGTGACAGTGATTCTTTGGAAAATGTGAAGTCTGGCAATCTGAGGCTAAACTGAAAATATTGGTAAAGGGTTTAAGACTAATGATTCTTCCAGAACAACCAGCCTGACAATGAGTAATATGCAGTTTGATGTGAAAATTAGAAAACTGGCAGATGAACCTGCAAAAGGGAAATTGGATTTCCAGAGAGACGAATGGGAGGCCATGCAGCTGAATAGAGTTCATAAGATGCAAACACGTGCAGGGAGTTGCAACCCTCCCTTGTTCCCAGCGTGCAAAATAAGGCCCGGTGTTGTGTGCCTGTTATTTATTTATTTATTTATGGGTGAAAAGCGAGAGCTCCCTGGTCCTGGTGTTTATTATCAGAATGGATGGATTCAATATTAAGCAATGATGTGTTAAAAATGAAAGCTACATCATTGAATGTCACAAGCATTTATTAACACAGTTTCTTGCTTATTCGAATAAAATAGCCATTATCCCACCAGGAGCCAAACTCTCTTTGTCTCTTTTTTTCTCTGTTTCTCCCTCATCATTTTTTGTCTGGTTTTAGCAAAGTCTCAGTCTCAGGGAGGCAGCCTGGCCAAAGTAACTCTGGGAAAAACAGAGATCTCTAGGGGAATGTGATAAGAAATGGAAAACTCCTAGACAGTGTTGCCACCCAACCAGGTTCATCTGCCTGCTGCCCAAGAGGAAGCCAATATCCAGAGACAGAAGCATTTATAGCAGAGGAAGAGCCTATTCTGCATAGCGCTAAGCAGGGAGACGGGAGATAGTCCTCAAATCCTCTTCTCCCAGCGCTTGGGGAGACAGGGCTTTTAAACACAGTTCAGTGGGCTGAGGATTAGGCAATTAGGGTCTGCTAATTGGCTGTATTGAGCAGAATCATGAATCCTTTGGTACGGACCACTCTCTGGGTGGGCCAGCCAATCCACTGGAATGCAATTCCAGATGAGTCAGCTCTGTAGTCTGGGTGTGATAGAAGGTTCCCCTGCTGAGGAATGGAGAGGGACAGCCCATTTTCTAGGCCTGGGTGAGCTCAGAGATCACTTTCATTGCAGATGCAGACCTCATCCCTAGGCACAAACAACCTTGTAAAGACCAGCCTGACCAGAATCTCATCTGGGCTGCCTCTCCTGGAGCAGGGACTACAACATAAACAAGAGACTGCTCCTCCCGGAGCAGAGAACACATCCAAATGGGACCATATTCCTGCATAAGGGCAGTTTGAAAATTAACCTCTGCCCCTGAGTCCTTGGTGCCAAGTAGTTTGACAGTCTATCTCCCCTAAACCTCCCTGTCCCCTGGATAGGAAAAGGAGTATCGGCCAGAAGTTCCGTTCCCTTCTTTAATTTATCTATTAATAAAACCTGTCTTTTCCTTTACTTGAGTGGTCCATGGATTCATTCTTCAAATCTCTGAGACCAAGGACGTGGCAGAGAGAGAGATTCCTGCTACAGATGGGTTAGTCACTGGAATGCAGGACCTGGAGGATATCTCAAAAGCTTCTGGAGGTTCCAAACAGGTGATGTCATATAAGAAGAAAGTTTACAACTGATCACTATGCATTTACTCCAGGGTAAAGGAGCAAATGAGGGGACAGTGACTGATCTATTCCTTCACAGAGTTTGGGGGCCCTGGCTCTAGTCCTGCCTTGCCCCACTTCATCAGTTTATAAGGACTAATTTGCACAGGTGGTTTCCACAGTAGTGCTTACAAGGAGGGCTCCATCTTCTAAAAGCACCAGTATGACCTTTTACCTTAATGCTCTTTCTTTTTCTCCTTAGCATCCCCTCCCCACAATCATCTGATTATTTCCCCACCCCTATTCTCTCTCCTTTCTTACTGAATATTATTGACATCAAAGAATGGCTTCCACTCCTGTGAGCTGTGACTTCTAACCTGCACATGATAGTTGGTGGGAGGTGGCAACCTTTGTCTCTGAGGAGCCTCTGAATTACTTGTTCTATGCCAGAGCAACTCCCTTCTAACAGGACTGCACAGTTTTGAATGTTCATGCTCCAGTCCAAAGAAACCAATTTGGGAGGAATGACATAAATTCATTATCACTGCATTGAAACCTCTTTCTGCTCCAGGCAGAGAAGATAAATCACCACTCAGCAGTGATATGAAGTTAGTTTGAATATTTCATTGTATCAAATGCAACACGATGTTTGGAAATCTCTTCTCTTTTAAGTTAGAATTAAAGAATTGTTATCAGGCCAATAATAGACATTATCATTTGCATACATTTTATCTCAAGAGAGGTTTGAAGTTACACAAGCTGACAGTGGTTAATTATGCTTCACACTCCTGACATCAAATCACAGCTCAGATTAGGGAGAAATCCATTCGTGATTGAAAAGATTGGCAGAAGCTTACAAAAAGAACATCCTCTGGACCTGAAGAAGGGGATCTTCTCTGGCTTTTCCATGGAGACCTTGGAGACCATAGGTTCTAGATTTTATCATAAGATGGTGGAGACTTCATCACTGTAGGTTCAGAAGTGAATGTGGAGCAGTTTCCCCATCAATTGTATTACAATTATAATATGAAAGAAAAATATATCTTTGTTATGTTAAGCAACTGAAACGTCAGTGTTAATTTGCTACTGGAGCATGGCGAATTTCTGATTAATACATCCCCAGCAGATTTTTCCATCTATCTCATTGGCCAAACCCAAATTATATGGTCACCCATCACTGGAAGGAAGGCTGGGAAAGGATCCCTCATTTGGCTTCAAGGAAACATGATCTAAACTTCTGGGGTTGTTAGCCCAGTAAAAATGTTGTAGTACAAGGAAGAAGTAAGGAAGACATTGGGTAGGCAACTTTCAGTGTCTGCCAAGTCACCAGGCACCATTCAGGCTGAACAAGGAAGAAGCTAAAGCCAATGAGGCAGAGGTGAATGTCCAGGTATTTCTGTAATTCCCTGCTTCAGACTAAGTGTCCCAGAAACTTTTGAACAAAAGTGGTGGCTTCTTCACTGCCTGAGCTGTCAAGATGCCTGGTTAGGAGATTGTTAAACAGCTTGTGCCTCCTCCCTTCTCCCTCCCATCTCCCAAAAGGCTGCCCTTGAGGTAGGCAGGGAAGTGATCCCCACCTCCCCTTTCAGGGAGGTTATGAGGCTGAACAGATTTGTGTTTGAAAAGGGCTTTGAGGCTCTGGCTTGAAAGGTGCCACAGAAATGCAAATGCCTGCAATTCACAGGCCTGCTGAATGGCACAGGAGCTGAATTGCTTTAAACTAGAATTTCAGGCCTCCTGGCTTGTGTCTGGGGTTTGCACCGTGGTTTTCTTAAAAGTACTTTTTTCTGTGAAGACTGCTATCTGTTCCTTCAGTTCCTCACCCAAGTTAACCCCCAGCACTCTCCTCACCTCCTGCTGGAGTGGAAAAATTGCCAATTGTCCAAAGTTTGGCTTTCAGAACTTTTCTCAGCTCTTTCCCTGACCTTTCCTGGTTTTCACCCCTTCCGCCATCTCAGGCCCTTCCTGTGAGAGAAATTAAACTCTACCGCCAAGATTCAAGGCTTCGCCCTGCGGAGGCACAGGGTGGGTTCTAAGGATAAGATCTGACCCACTTCAACAACCCCCCTGGAGTGTTTGTTAAAAGTCCATATTCCCAGGCCCAACCCAAAGCTACTGAAGCGGGATCTTTCCAGGCATGTGAGTGTTTGCCAGAAAGGCTGCTCCCTGAGAAGATTCATTAGTGCCACATGGATTGTAGGGCACTCACAGTGTGCCAGATCCTGTGCGTGTGTTCCCTTAAAGCTCTCATTCTACCCTCTCAGGACGCTAGGAGGTAGCTGTAATTCCCAGCATTCCTCTGTTTTCCAGATGAGGAAACTTGACCAAGGAACTCAGCTAGGATTGGGACTTAGCTGCTACACTAGCACCATAGCATGGGTGAATTCTCTATTTCCCCTCCCTGTGGATTAACGTAGTTAAGAGGAGGTTTTGCAGGATAAGAACTCAGTGGAATGGATCTCCGGTGCTGACGTCTCTAAGCAGCAAAACTGGTGGGAAGCTATTACTTAACGCCACTGTATCAGGAAGAGTTAAATCTTCTTGACAATTCAATAGCTCCTGTTGGGTTTGCCCAAATGGCACCTGTTTTTGAAGTCAACAGAGCTTACAATTTAATTTCATCTGCTTGCGAACAATTTCTTTCATTAGGGGGTAGAATGATGATAGAATTCTCTCAGCCATACAGTTTTACTTCATAAAGGGACAATGTGTAAAGACAGTCATTATTTTCTAATGAAAAATAGAAAGAGAGAAAGAGAAGGGGAGAGAGGGAGGGAGAGGAAGAGGGAGAGGGTCAGTGCACAAGCTCCCAAACTGCCTGTAAGGAGGAAGCAAGTATCTGGGTAAGTAAGGTGAGAGGTGGGTGGGAACAAGTGAGGGTGAGAAGGGGACAAACTGCACAGGGTTTCTGAGACTGCTCAGCCCTCTCCCTCTGTGAGCTGTCAGCTGTCCACCTGAAGGCTAATCATTATGCGCAACAGAACTTCAACGCTTTCATGTTCCAAATGACAAGGAGGTGGCTTTTCCCTCTATCAGAGATATACTCACAGCATAGGCATGAGGGATTCTTTCTGTTTCCAGCCCTGAGTTAAGTGGACACTTCGGTTTAATAATAAAGGTGATGGAGATAATAAAGTAACAGCAGTGTTACTGCACATTACCGTTTCCTGCTACTATGCTAAGTTCTACTAGATTGCACGCATTTCTTTACTGAATGCTCTCAGCCACTCTGTGAAATAGGCATCTCAGGCCCATTTTATTGAGAAGGAAACAGAGTCTGAGCTAATAGAAGATGTAACTGTCCAGGGTCACACATCCAGCCAAAAAACAGAGAAAGCACTGGAAACTGAGTGTGTCTGACTTCAAGTGTGTCCTTTTTCCACCACCCTTGTCACACATCCTCCAGCTGAATTTCAGTACCGAGGGAAAGGCCACCTGCTCCTCACATTCTCTATGGCTCAGAACCACAGCCAGGACAGCTATGAAACCCTGCACATTATGTCTGGAGCATTGAGGGTATTTACACACACTCTCCTTTTTTTTTTTTCAACAAGGAATTTCTTTGAGAAACTGACAAGAGGATACTGTTGGAGATTTCATTTTCTTTTACGAGTTACCGGTGATAGAGCGTACGTGTGTGTTTGCATGTTCTGGTAATACTGGTGTCTGACATGTGACCTGTTTTTTATTATACATATAACTTTTGCAGGGACTTGAGGTTATTGCTGGTGTTTTGGGAAAGCAGGTGTCAACGTTGGACTCACTTTGGCATGCGGAAAGTGATTTCAAGTTGTTTGCCTGAGAGATGTACATGCTAATGGAAAAAATGCTCTTTCTTCTTTTAGGCTAAGTTCTAAAAGATTATGCTAGCTGGGTGGACTGCAAAAGGAAAATAAAAGTACAGACATGGCCCTGGGAGGCATACTTGGGAGGGAAAGGATAAAGGAAGAGAGCAATGTCTCTGGAGAAGGCAGAGGGAGGGCGTCACTTCCTGCACGCTGTGGGGAACACGCTGTGCAGTGTGTGTTGTGAGGCAAACATCTTGCACCTGCCTCTTTCTACAAATGTTCCTCTTTTTATCTCACCTGAATGTCAGATGTCCCTTCTCAAAACTGCTTCCCTTTTTATCCGGAAGACTCCTGTCCCCTTGGCCCAATGCCCTTACGCTTGGGTTGGGCAGCACGTTCTTTGTTCTCTGCCACTTCCAGACACTGATTCTGCTGTCATAACTGAAAATTCTGCAAACCACCTCTGCCCTGTCTCCCACACCCACCTGCTGCCTTTGGGTCACCATGTCTGCCTCTCAGTCCAGCCCTTCTCTTCTCTCCAATACCAGCTTTTGACCTCAGTGTCTTTAGTACCTATGTTAGGTACCCCATTGCCTATAAGTCTCCATTTCTTAAATTCCTTAATCTCAGTCACCCACAGGCACCAGCTATTTCGTGAACTCCTTGAAGGTAGGAACTTAGTTTAAGTTGGATTGACTCATCTTTCTCCCCTGACCCGTTACTGAATATGAAGTTCTCAACCTAGTGAATGTCAAGATGCTTTACCGAATGAATGAATTGTGGCAGTGAATGCAACAAGTTGCCGGAGCCTAATGCTATGGAAAAACTTGTATACATAACTTCCCCATTGTCTAGCTTTGTGTTGAAGGACAACCTTCTGACAGTAGGACAAAGTATGTCTCCCACTAAGTCATGCTGTGCAGTGGTGATTTTTCATAGTCTGGATACCATGGATCTCTGGGACTCCCATCTTACATTTTGATGATTTTTCTCATTGAGATTTTCACCTTTGAACTCAAGTTCTAAGCCATCCTTGATGCTAAATTTAGGTGTATGGGATTCAGCACCTGTAGCACAGTGGTTACAGCACCAGCCTGAGGCTGGTGGTTTTGAACCAGCCTGGGCTAGCTAAACAACAATGACAACTGTAACAAAAAATAGTTGGTGAGTGCCTGTAGTCTCAGTTACTTGGGAGGCTGAGGCAAGATAATTGCTTAAGCCCAAGAGTTTGAGGTTGCTGTGAGCTGTGATGCCATAGCACTCTGCTGAGGGTGACATAGTGAGACTCTGTCTCAAAAAAAAAAAAGTTAGGTATATGAGCCAAGTTCCATTAGTGAAAGGGCAACAGGATAAAGAAGGTCACACTCAGAATCCAGTGAAAATAGCAGGAGGCCATTGAGCCTTCAGGAGCAGCGGAAGCAAAGCCCCTGTCTAATTCCATGGATGCCACAGTGTCTCACGCTTTGTGTCCACTAGGTGAGCTGTGGTTTTTCATCCACAATGACAGTGGGACTGACCTGTGAGGGTGCCAACATCTGCATTTTCTTCTTGGTTGTAGCATCTCTGGCCTGCTTCACTGGTTCTGAGTTTCTGGAAATTCTCTGAATTTCCCATTATCTGTCATGATTTTTTGTTGTTGTTGTTGCCTAAACTAGCTACAGTAGGTTTTATTGTTTGCAACTGAAAATCTTGACCTACACAGGCGGACATTTCTGTTTTTAACTGTGAATTAAGAAATAGAATTCTAGTATTCCTGATTTTAGCCCACTTGGGGAAGAGAAAAAGTCCTAGTTACTGAGTCTGCAAAGCAGAAGTGTCAGGCCCTGGACCCTGGGCAGTGGTAGATTTTCCAAAGTTTCTAAGCGGCAGATTATTTGATGCCACTGGGGATGTGTCTGCATGATCGTTTGGCTTTCTCCAGGTTGCACTCGCAGCGTTGCTGTATTTCAGACTTGTTTTCTATTTATGACCTCATCATATAGCTGTTACAATTTAAAGGGTCACACTTTTGTAGAAATAGTATTGGTGACTTGTTTCTATTTTCTTAGCTTTTACATTTGTTATAATAGTTTCATCATCTCATTCAGAAATTTGTAATGGTTTGCTGCTGTCCATGATAAAAAATTTTAGACCTCAGCTCTGGGATTAAAGGCCTTTGACATCATGGCTGTACTTTCTAGCTGTATTACTAACAAGTTGCAGCATTTGCTTTTCCATTTGATTAGAAAAAAAGTTTCTGGGCATCGATCATGCTATTCTCTCTGCTTGAAGGAATCTGTCCTATATCTTTGTCTATCAAGATCTTACATGTCTTTTAGGACTCTATTCAGATTCTACTTCATCAATGAAGCCTTTGCTAATTACTCTCTGCCAAAATATTTGCTTCATCTTCTGTCATCTTCTCTGCCACTGACAGCATCTACTTCATTATGACTTGTATAAGAATTAGTTTGTTTACTTAGACATCTTCCCAAGTATATATTGTGGACTCCTTGAGGACAGGATCATGTCTTAACCACCCTTTGTGTTTCTTCTTGCATCATTGAATAATGAACCTTAGATACTTTTGTCTCCAAGAGTGGTAAGTGCTAATATAGTCAATGAATAAATAAATAAATTAGTGAACCACTCATAGTACATACAATATCTGCCAAAACAGAAAAAAAGTTATTTTTATAGATACCTGGGAATTCTACCAAGACTTCATGATTGGGGTGTTCTTGGGTTGAAAGGACCACCCGTGAGATCACAACTCTTTCACAGTACAATGTATAAACTTAGGGATACATAATTTTATAGTCTTAGAAAAATATCATGTTGAAGAGCCAGGGTCAAATGATAACTTGTGAGTGAAAGAAAAGCCGTGTCTATCCTTTAACATGTATCTTCACCTGTAGACTCAGCAGTAGATGGGGCACCTTCAGAAAAAGTGGAAGAACAGAAGTCTTAAGAGTCCAAAGTCCTGGGTTCTGTGGTCTTGATCTTGTCTCAAACTAGATGGGTGCCGTTGATTGAGCGGGTCATTTATTTTCTTTGGGCCTTTGTTTCCTCATCTAAAAATTGGGCCCTGCATACCTCCTGAGTGAAGGACTGAACAATAAGTTGGACTTTACCTAACAAATGCAAATAATGCAACCTAATCATGTGTATACTTATGTTAATCCAAATTTTTTTAAAAAGGGGAAAAATAAATAAAAATTGGGCCACAATAATGTTTCTGCTTCATTTGATTGCTGATAAGTCCCATGAAGGTATGCATACTTTGGAAATAAAGGAGGGGAAGTTGGGGGTAGAGGTCAGTGGGGAGGAGAAACAGATGGGGCTAGTGAGAAGGAAGTGAGAATGTGGGAGGGGGGACAGAACCAGAAACTGGCTGAGAGACACTACAGGTGGAAGGGCTTTCTGTCATCTGACAGACACAGGAAACATTCCTAAAAGTACTTCTCAGGGCTGTGTCAGAGATTGCATTTTCCCCACCTCTTTGCTATCAGACCTTCATGCTTTAGAGATGGCCACCTTCACAGGAGCACAGGTGTTTTCGCCTGTTGCTTTCCTCTTGAATCTGGGCCTAGGGCCTAGGAAAGCACTTGAATTTTATAGACATTCCACAGACCTTGAAGAATCGGTGCTATTAAAAGAGCAATTATGGACATTCTTATTAAAAAAACAAAAACAAAAACAATTTGGAATAGAGCTGGAGTCAATAGTACGAAACTGGGGGTTTTTATGGGTTGGGGCATGAAAAGATCTTTTTTTAGCTGTTATCTCCTGGGGAAAGCCTTATTTTCCTCTCTTCCTTCCTTCCTCTTCCCACTTTTCTGGCACAGTCATGTAGTTAGTGTTAAGCAGCAGAGAGCATGCTAGGATTTTCTGAGATTGTCCAGTGAGCACAGGCAGTGCATTTTAATCTGTAGTCTTACCTGTGCTCTGGCTGCTGCAGTCTTTTCTTCATTCTGATGATGGATTTCCATCCTGCTGTTTCCCAAATAAAGACAGATTTAAAAACACCCACGCACAGTCTCATCCCTGTGGTTCTGTGTTGTACCAGCCAGACCCAGAACAGGGCAGGACATTTTCTCCTCATTATCATCCCATCACTCAGTTCCCCTTGCCTGCATCAGGTCAGGAGGTGGAGCAGAGCTGAGTGCGGGACCTGAAGTGCTAATGAGGAGAAAGTGCTCAGGTCTGACCCCACCCTCCTTGCTCAGGCCCCCTTGAAATTGGCCACACCACAAGCTCATCTTTCTTCTTACTGCTAAGTTCAAATGGATTTGAATGCTGCTATTTCTTGGGGTAAGTAGAATGTCAAGTGCTTTAGTTCTAAGCTACAAACCATCTGTCCCAGGGAAGGGAAATTAATCCAATATTAGGTTAATGCAGAAGGTTCTTTCTTTACAAACAGACATAATTTACGTGGGGGGAAATGTTTTGGAGAATGAGGCATAACAATTAATCTGATACGTAAACCAAGTTTCTGTTGAACAAATGTCATTGTAGCACCTGCTACACGTTAAGCTTCGGGCTAGGTGGTGAGAATACAAATAAATATTTAACATTTGTTAAATGCCTCATGTAAGACAAGAACCATGAGCTCAGAGCCTTTGTGGTGGCTTCATGCTTTGTTGACTTAGCTTAGCTGGGACCCTGCATTCTTGGGGTGGTTCTGGGGAAAGGGTGGATGACTGTAAGGGAATGCAGCTCTGGTGCTGCTGTAGCTCACATGGTCCTCCCTGATCTGCTGTTTGCCTTGTTAGATGGAGTAGCTGAGCCTGCAGACCTTCTAGATCCTACCGAATCTCCTCCTTCAGCCTCCCAAGCCAGATGCACCTGCACTATGAGGTGAGCAAAACTGCGTCTTTGAGATGAAGGTGATAAGAGACAGATGTGGGTTGTAGTGTGTCCTGGGGGTTCAGGTTTATCTTTATGGATCCCAGCATTTCCTCTCTCTTCACTCTTCACATCCAGCCTTTCTGCCTGACCACTGACCCTGCTGACGTACAGGAACTGTGAGCCCACTGTGTCAGAGAGATAGCCAATGGCCCTCTTCAGACACCACTAGCTCCCAAGTGGGGTCCTTGTTAATGACTTTTCTCTGATAACCCAGCTTCCCCCTCTGGACCTCAACTTTACTAGTTTCTGCCACAATAAATTCCTGATTCCATATCATACATAAGGGATTATTTTGGGGACTGGCAATGGTTTGAATGGCCTCAAGGAGACTAGCAATAAAGCTTGAAGCATAAGAAGTTAAAAGGAGAGCTGGAGAAAAGGCAATCCATGGTGATAAAAATTTGGCAACATAGTTGGCCAGCCATGAGGATCACTTGAGGCCAGGAATTTGAGATCAGCCTGGGCAACATAGCAAGACCCCATCTCAAAAAAATTAAAAAAAAATTATCTGGGCATGGTGGTGCATGCCTGGAGTGCAGCCAGCTTGTGAGTCTGAGGCAGGAGGATCACTTTAGCCCAGGAGTTTGTGGTTGCTGTGAGCTATGATCAGGCCACTACATGTCAGCCTGGACCACAGAGTAAGACCTATCTCTTAAAAAAAAAAAAGAAAAGAAAAGAAAAAGAATGTTTGGCAACACTGTTGTCTGAAGTAATGTAAAAAACAGAAAATATGTCAAATGAACTGGTAGATTTGGTTAAGAAAACTTACAGGAAGACTATTGAAAGTGCCAGCTGGTTTCTTTTAGTGAAGTATGATAAGGTAGAGATGGAAAAAGATGAGCTAATAGGGACACTGTTATGTTTCCAAGGAAATTTAGAAGAAATGTAGAAGGCCCAAGCCAATAGAAGGACTTCAAAGTAAGAAATGGTCTCAGGGAGAAGATCTCACTCAAGGCAGTAAAATACTGTCTTAGGGTAAAAATAAAGTCTGTAAAACCTGATGTTAATAATTCAGAAGTGCATAATTAAGTGTTTTGTAGACATCAGGTAGGTGACAGTATTTCTAAGAATCTTAGCGGTGGGCCTCTTAAATATTCTTTGCTTGACAGCAGAACTTCTAAAGACCCTTAAGGGCTTTGTCCCACAGGAGCCTTATACCTGACACAAGAGGGAAAAGATACTATCTCAGAAAGAAATCTGGAGGTTGCATTGGCCCAGTGGAGTGGAATATAGTTTGATACATAAAATACATACTTTTTTTTTTTTTAGGAAAATAATGTTTTTAATAGAAATTTGTTGTACAGAATAGAAAAGGGGTAAATCTTAATCCCATTTGTTATTTGTTATTTATTTATTTATTTTTTATTAAATCATAGCTGTGTACATTAGTGCAATCAAGGGGTACAATGTGCTGGTTTGATATACAACCTGAAATGTTTTCATCAAACTGTTTAACATGCCCTTCATGGCATTTTCTTAGTTATTGTATGAAGACATTTGTATTCTACATTTAGTAAGTTTTACCCATACCCTTCTAAGATGCAACATAGGTGTGGCCCCACTAATTACCCTCCCTCCATCTCAACCTCCTCCCTCCCCTCCCTTCCCATATTCTTGTGCTATAGTTGGGTTATAGCCTTCATATGAAACTTTTAAATTAGCATCATAGTAGAACTGAGTACATTGGATACTTTTTCTTTCATTCTTGAGATACTTTGCTAAGAAGAATATGTTCCAGCTCCATCCATGTAAACATAAAAGTATCCATGGTATACATGTACTACAATTTATTAATCAATTCGTGGGTCGATGGGCACTTGGGCTTCTTCCATGACTTAGCAATTATGAATTGGGCTGCAATAAACATTCTGGTACAGATGTCTTTGTTATAATGTGAGTTTTTGGTCTTCTGGGTATATGCCTAGTAAAGGAATTATAGGGTCAAATGGAAGGTCTAATTTTAGAACTTTAAGTACTATCCAAACATCTTTCCCAAAGGAATGTATTCGTGTGCATTCCCACAAGCAGTATAGAAGTGTTCCCTTTTCTCCATATCCACGCCAACATCTCTGGTTTTGGGATTTTGTCATGTGGGCTAATCTTACTGGAGTTGGGTGATATCTCCAAGTAGTTTTGATATGCATTTCTCTGATGATTAAGGATGGTGAGCATTTTTTCATGTGTCTGTAGGTTGTGTGCCTGTCTTCTTTGGAGAAGTTTATCTTTAAGTCCTTTGCCCACCCTGAGATGGGATCACTTGTCCTTTTATTTGCTAATGCATTTGAGTTCTCTGTGTATTCTGGTTACTAAACCTTTGTTGGAGGCATAACTTGCCAATATTTTCTCCCATTCTGATGGCTGTCTGCTGGCTATACTTACTATGTTCTTGGCTGTACAGAAGCTTTTTAGTTTGATCAGGTCTCAGTAGTGTATTTTTGATACTGCTTCAATTGCCTGGAGAGTCCTCCTCATAAAATATTTACCCAAGCCAATTCTTTCAAGAGTTTCCCCTGCACCTTCTTCTAATATTTTGATAGTTTCATGTCTTAAGTTTAAATCTTTAATCCAGTGAGAGTCTATCTTAGTTAATGGTGAAAGGTGTGGGTCCAGTTTCAGTCTTCTACAGGTCACCTGACACTTCACCCAGCACCATTTATTAAATAGGGAGTGTTTATAATGAATGTTTTTAATTGACTTGTCAAAGATCAAGTAATGGTAAGTAGCTGGATTCATCTCTTGGTTCTCTATTCCTTTCTAAACATCTACCTCTCTGTTTTTGTGTCAGTACCATGCTGTTTTGATCACTATCGATTTACAGCACAGTCTTAGGTCTGGTAGTGTGATTCCTATTTTTATTTCTGAGTAATGTCTTGGCTATTCGAGGTTTTTCTGATTCCATATAAAATGAAGTATTATTTTTTTTTTGAGATCTTTAAAATATGAAAATGGAGCTTTAATAGGAATTGCACTAAAATTATATATTGCTTTGGGTAGTATAAACATTTTAACAATGTTGATTCTTCCCAGCCATGAGCATGGTATCTTTTTCCATTTGTTAACATTTTCAGCTATTTCTTTTCTTAAAGTTTCATAGTTCTCTTTATAGAGATCTTTCACATCCACTGTTAGGTTAACTCCCAAATGGAAGGATTTTGGAGAATAATTAGAGATCTAAAAATTGACCTGACTTTTGATCCTATAATTACTTTACTAGGTATATACACAGAAGACCAAAAATCACATTATAACAAAGACATCTGTACCAGAATGTTCATTGCAGCCCAATTTATGATTGCTAAGTCATGGAAGAAGCCCAAGTGCCCATCGACCCACAAATGGATTAATAAATTGTGGTACATGTATACCATGGAATACTATGCAGCCTTAAAGAAAGATGAAGACTTTACTTCTTTCATGTTTACATGGATGGAGCTGGAACATATTCTTCTTAGCAAAGTATCTCATAATGGAAGAAAAAGTATCCAATGTACTCAGCCCTACTATGGAGCTAATTTAAAGGTTTCATATGAAGGCTATAACCCACTATAGCACAAGAATATGGGAAGGGAGGGAAGAGGGGAAGTTGGGATGGAGGGAGGGTAATTGGTGGGGCCACACCTACGATGCATCTTAGAAGGGTACAGGTGAAATTTACTAAATGCAGAATATAAATGTCTTCATACAATAGCTAAGAAAATGCCATGAAGGCTATGTTAATCAGTTTGATGAAAATAGTTCAGATTGTATATGAAACCAGCATATTGTACCCCTTGATTGCACTAATGCACACAGCTATGATTTAATAATAATAATGAAGAGAAAGGAAAAAAAATCTGTATTAAATTTGTAATACTCAAGTCACATTTGACTTCTGCAATTCCAAGAGGTGCTCTATGTGACTTGAATTCACCTTTGTTTTTTCTTTTCCTTCCATCCTTTATGTATACAGTTTTTTGGCACCCTCTGTATTTTCAATATATTGTACATTTGAAATTATGCTATATAAATTCTATGCCCTGCCCTTTTACTGAACATTTTTTGGAAGAATAGCTGCATATCATTCTAACTTCTTTAAAAGCATAATTTTAATGGCTGCAAAGTACTGCAAAATAGAACAAAGTTATATTACACTCACTGGGCTTTAATCGATTAGAGAGTTGGGTCTTCATCATTGTGCTTTACCATGGAATATATCTGCATGAACCTATAATTGCCATATTTAATTAGGGTGACATAACTGTCCTTGTTCACAGATGAAGACATCTCGGCCTTCTGTGCCATTGCACTTTGCAATATGTCAGGAACCATCCGAAGGACGTCGTGTGGAAGGTTTGAGAACTACCTAAGGCCAAATTCACCATGTGGCATACTCAATCCTCTCTCTTTCTTACTGCTCATCATTTCTTTGGTTATTCTGTAGCTATTTTGGACAATGTAAGCTTATCCCCGACCACAGCTGATAGCTCCAGAATTGGGCACCTGGCCAAAACTGTGCCAATGAACATCTTGTCCTAAGACTTTGGCCCAGTCTTCAATGACTGTCTGATAGCTGAAGCCCTAAGATGTGCTGCTTCAGAGCAGTTGGTGATAAGTTACCTGCCATATGGACAGAGAAGAAGGAAGGCCCTCGAGACAGAGCGAGGGTGGGAGAACAAGCAGGATGGAGCCGTGGAATAGGCGCAATGAGCCGTGAGAAGGGGAGAGAGGATGGCTGGTGTTTGAATAACTGATTCAAGCTGCTCTACAGACACGGGAATTCATGAGAAAACTAACAATCCTTACTACAAAAAGTTCCTTCCCTCCTTATTTGGTTCAAGTTATTTTTATTTTGTATTTTTATTTTTTGTCACTTGAAATCAAAGTCATTCTAATGCTTACCCTGACTGTGATTTTAAAACTCTGCCCAGGTCCCAAATACTGTTTCCACCTGCTTTGTTCCTTAGAAAAATTTTCATCTAGATCCTTCTGTTGTTTCTTGTCTTGAATTTTTAAAAACTTCATTTAGTTTCTTGTTTCTAGAGAAATAGCTAAAGAAATAAATGAAACTGATCTAGAGGAGGTAAAAACACCTTTAGGTAAGGGATGCTAGATCCATGAAATTTTAAAATGGAAGGTTTTTTTTTGGTGTTGGTGCTGAGCTTGCCCACCTATCACAGATGACAAGAATGCTGGGTTTGCTAGCTTAGCCCGGTGAGTTCCTCAAGTCTTGGAAACACATTGTGGCCTGAAAATCATGCCTCTGGGGACCATGGGGCTCCATATTATATAGTGAAGTACTTTAAGTAAACTGCTAACAGTCCAGTAAACGAGATCCTGACCAACTTTGCTTGTTAAGGAATGTTATAAGTTGTTAATTATTATTTTTGTTTTCTGTCACCCTGGCTAGAGTGCTGTGGGACGTCATAGTTTATAGTAACCTCAAATCCTTGGCCCAGGTGATCCTTTTGCCTCAACCTCCCAAGCAGGTGGGACTACAGGTGCCCTCCTGAAGGATACCTGGCTAGTTTGTCTACTTTTCATAGCAATGGGTCTTACTCTGGATCAGGCTGGTCTTGAACTCTGGAGCTCAAGTCTACTCGCCTCCTCATCAAGTTGTTAATTATCCACTACCTGCAAATTGCTGTCCTTGAAGAGGTGAAGGATGCAAAATTGTGTTGTGTTGGGGAAGGGTATACTTTTCTGTCAGTGATGCTTGTGTTTGCATGCCAGCTTGTGCTATGGGAGATATTACTCAAGGAACTTTACATTTATTTCTTATTTTTCCCTTACAACAATTCTTTGTGATCTATTTATGGAAGAGAAAACTGGTGTTCATCTAGGTTGGGAAACGTGCTCAATTGTGAGGTTGAGATTTGAGCTCTGCTCTGTGTGTCTTCAAGGCCAACGCTCTTCAATTCACGCTATCGTGTGCTCTCACTGCCTTGAGCCATCCTCCACATCCAGTTAGGAAATAAAACAGGCACATGAAAATGTAGCCGACAGGAGGAGGTAGGGCCCCAAGCTCAGAGCCCAGGTAGGACACGCAGAAAGCAGACACCGCAGAGATGGTGGATCTCGGTGGGTATCATGGCGTAGACTCCCCTGTGATTGCTGCTCTGGGATGAGCTGTTACATGGATAATTCAGGGTGGATCTAGGCTACGTCCCCTGGAGTGGGTTGGCAAAGCTCTTCTTGTGTGTGAGGTGGGGCTTCCCTTGGTCTGTAGAGAAGTACAGGCAAGTGTAACCGAGGTTGCAGGAAATGTTGTGAAGACAGAGTGGCTCTTAGGAGCCCGTGTGCTGGTTTTTTCCTGGCGTATTCCTGACTCCCCACCCCTCTCTGACCTTCCCCATGGCCTCTGCACAGCAGCTCTGCCTACCTGCCGGCCCGCTTCAGATGCGAGGACCTGGCCCCATTTTGGTGCTGTGACAGTTCCTTAGTTACTTCTGGCATAGCTGAGAGAAAGCAAATAATAAAAGCTGAGGTGAATCATTCAGGATGTATGTTTCCACGTTCACTTGCTGTGCGGGGCTGCCACTGTTCCTGCAGTCCCTGACTCTAAGTGTCATTTCTGATGCTCACACTTTGTTACGCAAACACCAGAAAGTGTTTTCACGATGGCTTCCAGATAACAGGTGGGTGATGGTGCTTGAGGAAAAGCAAAGTGAAGCTACTGGATTACTTGTCTGCCACGTGTTTGTTCAAATCTGATTCCTGTAAATGAAAATAGTTTACGATGACACATCCTCAGAGGAGCACCCCAGAATGTTGGAATTTCATCTTTGTCTCCACAAAAATCCAAGTCTCCTTCTGTGAAATTTCCCTGAACACACCACTGAAAAGGAATTTCCTCTCTTCCTTAGACCTTTTCAGAGCTCCTGGATTCTCTTCATAAATGTTCTCAGGCTGACAGAATCACTTTATGTCATCATGCATTTGTCCAAACCAAGCTGGTTATAAAAATGGCTATAAAAATCCAAGTCCTGCAAGCACTCAGCACAGCACTTCGTGTGGCATCTGCATTGCATCCTGTAAGCACTCAGCACAGCACTTAGTGTGGCATCTGCATTGCATCCTGTAAGCACTCAGCACAGCACTTTGCACTTGGCGCAGCACTTTGCACACAGCAGGTGCCTGGTGTATGTCTCAAGGGCATGGATTTCATAAACCACTTACTCAGATGTAACAAAATACTTTTCTTTATTTCCATGTAACTGAAGTTAATTTCTATGTTAAGAACCATGAGCCTCACTTCACTGTGTACAACTCAGCTCCTTGGTCAACCCAGTTCTCCCGACTCAGCTCCCCTGAAGCAGATGGAGACTTAGTGAAGCAGCTTATGGCATCCTGCCCTGGTGATGCACAGTCCTCTGTGTTCCACATGGCTATAAAAATCTAAGCCCCTTGTGTGTCCTCCACTCAATTCAGACATTGCAGCCCATCCCTGACGTGGCGGTGCTAGAAGTGGGACTTCACGGATGTGATTAGCGCATTAGAAGGAGCAGGAGAGACTAGAGCGCCCCCTACTGTGTGAGGATGCAGCTGGGAGGGCCCACGCCAGACACCTAATCTGCGGGCGCCTTGATCTGGGATTTCCCAGCCTCCAGAACTGTGAGAAATAGATTCCCGCTGTTTATCAGCTTCTGGTTTATGTTACTTTGGCACAGCAGCCTGAATGGACCAAGAAAAATACTGTGTAGTTATTCTATTGTCACTGAATCTACTGTATCTAATACTGTTTCCTAGAAGCAAAATGATAAAAATCAGTGAATGTATTTTTTCAGAAAGAAATAAGAAATCTCAATAATCATGTAATTATGTCAAATTATAAATTATAGCCAGAATTTGCTGAGACACTGAATTCAGTTGCAAAATTATACATATTACCTTAAAGTCTATTTACAAGAAAATCGCAGGCACAGCCAAGTTCTCATCTGTCACACAAAGCTCACCGGCTCGTTTATTCTTCTGGGTCCACCTCTCTCAACCCCACTCGAGCCCGCTTCCAATCCAGCATTTTCACCATCTTTGACAAGGAATCCAGTTATACAGAACCAAATGTATGTTTGGAAGTTTACCAAAGACTTTTGGAGTCAAGATCGGGGATAAATTCACAGTCCTCCTACCACACCTGTGGATGGGCGGGGTCCGGCTGATCAGGACCAGAATCGGGGGCTGGCTCCACCTGGTCCTTGACCTCTTTGTCCACAGGCAGGTCAAGGCAGGTTCTGCTCAGGCTGATGACAGAGGTAGATGAAGGGCAAGTAGCAGCTCGGAATGTCCAGCTGTTCAGATCAGGGATGGTCAGTTCTGCCCCTGCTTTCTTGGGCAAAGCAAGTCATTTGGCCAAGCCTGACATCCGTGGGCCAGGGAAATGGACTGTCTCTAGTTGGAGCACCAGCAAATTGTACTGTTACAAAGTGAGGATGGAAAGTGGGGTGGAGAACTTTGATAATACAATGCAACTCTCCCAGAGAATAATCAGATTAAGTGCAAAATTCAGCCTCAGTTTCTGCATTTGCCCTGTAGAAATGACCCCGCTAATTTCTACCTTGCATTGTGAAGTCCTGATCTACTGTCTCGAATATCAACTTATAATAAGCAGGTGGGTTTGGGTGCCTATGGGTATTTTGAAAACTGTGCCTTAGTCGTCTGTAGCTTCATTCGTTTAGAGCTGCCTAGACAGTGCCCCCTCCCCACTTTTTTGGTTCTCAATCGCTACCTGCTTTGCATTATTTTCTGTCGTAGAAATTTATATCTTTATTTTCACCCAAACTTCTTCTCCTCTCCTTTTTCTGTCTGTCTTAAGGAAGTGCTATTGGCACCGAACAGTGAGATAGCCACTCAGGCTGAGTAGAAACTCTCCGTTACTTTCTTGTTTGATTTGTAGCCTGACGTCTGAGCAGGAATTCTGATGTGATGAAGAATTGCCTCTTAATATCCACTGAGTTTTTGTTTCACTTATTAAGACCAAGAAATCCCTAAAACTCCACAGATTGTGTCTTTTATTCATTTGTAACTGACAGGCATTTTAAAATACACATGCACACATTCATGCGTGTTTTACTCTACAACACGCAAAAATGACACGGATCCTATGTACTGAGTTGTATGTAGGCTGGGTTTTTACATTTTAAAAATGACTTTGAGAAAGGAAACATTTTCTAACAGCGGCACCATCAACTTTCTCTTTATCTCTATCCAGGAAGGTGCCTGACATTCGAGGGAATCGCGAGGGAATCGCGCGTCAGTAATGCTGGAAATCATACAGGGATCCCCACATGCACCCCACCCATCTTCCAGCTGCTCACAGGCCTCCCCATGTTTAGGCTGAGAGCTAATTATTCTGAGATTTGACTCCAGGTCAGTTCCCCAGGTCTTAAGAATTAGATTACTGCCTATTTCCCCAAACACAGTTATGCACAAGGTGTTAGAACATTGAACGAAACATCTTGAGGTTCTCACATTCTGGTGGGGAAGATGACTCAAACACACTCATAATTCCAGTGATAGGATATGATTTATTCCACAAATGTAAATGAAGTATTTTGAAACAACTTTGGAAGAGCTGCAGAAGCCTTCCTTGCCTCCCTTTTATCACCCATACTGCCTGGCAGGAGAAAACGGAAGAGGTTTATAGCTGCTGTAGCTCACCCGAGAGGCATCAGAAGGCTCATCTGGGGCAACTTATTTGTGGTGATTCTGAGGAGCAGTTTCATCTGGTCCAAATATGTTGAGTGTGAAAGGTAAAGCAATTTATTCATTATGCCAATATTCACTTAGCGACTACTGTGAGCTCGGCGTCACTACCATTCCTGATGAACTCCAGTGAACGTGAGTTCCATAGGCCGAGGGGATCTGGCCGCCTGCCACTGTCAGCCAGTAAGCAGAGACGAGGACAGGTCCACCAGACTTCGTCGGAATTTCTTCTTGAGTATATCCTTGTTCTCGGGGATTCGAAGAATGAACCCACGGTCCATAGATCAGTGGTAAGACAGGATTTTATTAGAAGGGAATACTGAAGGATTAAAAAGGCACTAGACCTCTGGCAAAGGGGACTTCAAGTCTGAAGTCTCCCTGGGCCCTTTGTCTGGAGAATAACATGTTGGCTCGGATTTGGTAGGTGGAAAAATAACCTTTCAAAGCTGAATGAAGTTCCTCCTCTGGGAAAAGGTTATTAGGTCTTTGCAGTTTTTGTCTCAGGGAAGGGGTAGAATGTGTGCCCCCTACTTAAGAGCCACCTCCCAAAAGTCTCAGGCTGCTCAATCTTGTTAGAGCCCCGACGGTGTGGCCTGGAAAGGGCAGCTGGTTTGTGCCTGGAAATGGGGGTCTGATTTCTGAGCTCACGAGGTCTAGAGAATGGGGAATGAACCCCTGTCTAGCCCTGAGTGGGGAAATCCTGTCACAGTGATTCTGGAGAACAGTGAGAGTAGCCTGTCCAGCACTGTTCTGTTCTTCTGTTTCCAAAACCACAGTTTTATACATAAAGGTTCAAAACAATGACAACATAACTCTTATTTTAAATAATAAGTAGCGGAACTCAATGATATATTATAACATTTCCAATTCAAAAAATTTCCTTAATCGATCTTCCTAAAGTATTGAAGATGGGCACATTTAGGATGGGAGCTAAACGTATAAAACAGTAAAAACGGGAGACAAGGGGTGAGGGCCACGTAGGACCTGGAACGACCAGACCGGCTGTGTCCTGTCGGCCCTCGCCTGCCTGACTCTGTGTTATTCTCACCACATGTGCTCTCAAACAGGAGAAAATCCCTGACCTCAAGGAACTTTCATGGTTGTGGAGGAGACAAATAGGAAGCAATAAACACAGGTAAATAACAAAGTAAGTTGGAAGATATCATTCCAGGAGTTACTCATCCCACAGCTCTCTGGGATTAGAGAATTGCTCAAAGGATGGCGTGAACATTCTGTGTCTCTAGTTCTGTTAGACCAAATGGCGTTTGGGTGGCCTTGGAAGGCCTGCAGGCCGGAGTTCCTAGAAACACCCTTCCCACATCCCGGCCCTGAGGAAACCCCAGAATCCTGACCACACTAGAGAGCCCCACGTGGTCCCCTGGCTCCCTGCCCCCTTCCAGCTATCCTGATAAGTAATGAAAGGCTTTTGCAGCTGGGTGGGAGCTGAGCTGACCGCTGCTCAGTCTCCCTTCTCCCCTGCCCCTCTGTTAAAGTCTTTCCTTGCCCCTGCACTACCCTCCTCTCCTTTCTTGAGGACCCTCACCCTGGTGCTGTGCCAGACCCCCAAATGTAACACAGATTGGACACTGCGGTCCCCAGCCACATACAGGCCACACGTTGGTCGTGCTTGCCTCTCCACATGTCTTCCTTCCCTAACTGTATTGCAAGCTCCTCATGCAAGAAATTATTTCAGCTTTTTATTTTTGGAACCTTTCACAATGGATGCTGATGAACAGATTGGTGTTATTTATAATAAGCCCTGAAGGGTGAGTGGGCTCACGGGTGCCGTAAGTCAGACAGACAGGATGTGAAGAGACAGCAAGAAATTTAGTGAGAGTGGAGCTCTAACTCAGAAACCTCGTTGTAGCCCTGTAGTATAGGAAGAGCAAGTAAAGTAGCTATTTTATAAATGAGAGCGATTAAGAAGGAACTGGAAAGCTATCCACATGATGCCCCTAATGACCCCTGACTTGGTTCAATCTTCTCTTCACGAACAGGTCAGCCACACCAGTTTATCTACCACAGTGCAAAATCAATCACGTACCGATCATCTGCAAGGTTTGGAGCTTACTTAGAAGGGGTGCCTTACAGAATAGGTTTCACACAAAGGAGCTTGTGCCATGGAAGCTCTTGAAATAAAATCTACAATGTTGCTTAATCGGTGTCACTTATGCTTGGGTTTGGTAAAGCTCACCTCTCAGGAGTTACTGTGGCTGACACAGTGGCCTCCTGTGGCCTCCATCAGATAAATGTTTCACACTCTGGCTTCCGTTGTTTAACTCTGCAAGGCATTACTTAGCATTAGGAATCTTTCACTTCAAGGGAGGTAGGGAATAACGCCTAGTTTTTTTTGAACACTGTGTAGAAAGGGAACAGGACATTGTTATTATAATGTGTGAGGGTGTGGAGGGATGAAAGTGGGATTGTATACCATTCTGATGAAAAGATAATTAGTGAAACATCTGTAGCCTGGGCAATTCATCCAGGGATGATTACGCAGAGGCCGGCTGGGAGGCAACGTGGTGGTATATAATACAGATCCCGGAGGGCCGCTCAGCAGAGACTGTGGAAGAAGGAAGTGAGACAACTCGCCCTGCAAGACAAATAGTGGAAACAGCCTAAGCAAATGGCATAACAAAAGAGTTACTCTTCTCTCCAATGGAAGGATTAAAAACGCAAAAAGCTGGGAGTGCATATTTTGCTTCTTTGTAGTTTGAGTTTGAATACATTTAGGACTTTTCCCCAAGCACCTGGTCCTTTCTGCGTTTTCCATTGCCCTTTTCTGCTGGGATGGAAAAAAGGCCAAAATAAAACATGGGGCACATTGATTAGAAACAATTCCACCAATCAGATCAGAATTAATGAAGGCAGAGCAGAGTGAAGTCACGTCGAAACGTGTAACTGAGCAGAAGTGATAATTTGGGCACAGCAGGAGTGACTGAGTTGTGAGTAGAATAAAGAGAAGGTGGAGTTCATAGGAGAATACACAGAGCTTCCTTCGATGTAAATTATTTGTTGGTGAAACTGTTGCAGAAAGACGAGGCCCAGCGGAGAGAAAGAGCACCCAAATGCCATGTTTATAAGAGGAAAGGCTTTATTTCAGCGGGCGGAGCTTAGGGCATAGAAGAACTCATAATGGCCACACTCTCTGCCTGGCTTGGTCTGTCCCTTTTTATCTCCAGTCAAAAAGTTCCGGCCCACAGGTACCCTTATCATTGGTCAGTTTGAATCAAGTGGGAGATTCTGTTCCAGTGCCCACAGAACTGCCAGATTTCACGGAAGTGGAAATTTACAAGTTCCAGGAAGTTAAGTTTACAAATTTCCAAGAGCTGAGTCTCCATGGAGAGGACCCTGCAGGTGTATC
Organism: Arctocebus calabarensis; assembly: GCA_963573935.1. Taxonomy (NCBI): domain Eukaryota; kingdom Metazoa; phylum Chordata; class Mammalia; order Primates; family Lorisidae; genus Arctocebus; species Arctocebus calabarensis. Next base: position 11,580 of record CAUYON010104617.1, on the reverse strand, counting down.
CTTGGGGTCTCCTTGAGAAGACTTCTGTTCTCCTAGACCTCACCCTTCCTGGGTATCCTCTCTCTAAACGATTTTGGGAGATAGATCAGAGATAACCCAGACATTTCCAAGGTCTCCTGCCTTTGTGGGGGGAGGATAGGCGGGTGGAGGACCAGACTGCTTTTGCCTTGGTTAGCAGCTAGCACAGCTCGAGCCTTCGTCCTGAGTGGTCACAGGAACCCTGGTCTTGCTTTGGATATTTCTGCAGTCACTGGGGAGTACTGCTGTGTCCTTCAAATGATGTTGTTTTTATTTTTCCAGGTGCCTGCTCTGGGCTTCTGCACTGATCACTTCTGGCCCACTCTGTCTTCCAATGCTTTGCTGGTCAGGAGGGTCCCCTGTTTCTAATAGGGCTTTACTGAGGGCCCGAAGACAGCGCAGGAGATTGCAGGCACCACAGTGTTAGGGGGCATTGTCATTGTTCCTTGGCTCACCCCCATCACTTGGCTGTCTGACGTTTGGACGGGGTCCTGACACACACTGCATCCTGGCTGCCCGTGTTCCCACTCCCTGACATTCAGACTGGCCTCTTCTGTCTAACCGGTTAAGAAGGAGCAATGCTCCATTAATGCACATATTGTAGTAATATCTTGGGCAATGTACTTTTCCCACAGAAAAGTGAAACATTTTTGTATTACTTAGGATATTTAATATTTTACTAGAAAATGCCAGTCTTTGGAATAAATTTGCCAGTTCGAGTATTCCCTTAACCTGAAGGCAGGTTGTTGCCTTTTCTTTCTAGAAAGGCTCATTGACACTAAGCTTTCTAAAACAATATATATTTCAGTGACACCCTTGAATGCAAAAAACTTTTCTCTCACTCTGAAAACTCCAACCCTGTCAATGTTGAAATCCTGATGCTGTTTCCTGGGATTGGAATAAATGGTTGTGTTTTTTATTTATTTATTTATTTTACAGACAGAGTTTCATTTTGTCATCTTTGGTAGAGTGCTGTGGTGTCTCAGCTCACAGCAACCTCCAGCTCTTGGGCTTAGGTGATTCTCTTGCCTCAGCCTCCCGAGTAGCTGGAACTACAGGCGCCCACCACAATGCTCGGCTATTTTTTTGTTGCAGTTTGGCCGGGGTCGGGTTTGAACCTGCCACTCTCGGTATATGGGGCCGAAACCCTACCCACTGAGCCACGCCGGTGCTGCCCAAAGTGGTTGTAGGTTTAAAGCCAGTTTATTCAAACTACAATGTTAATAGTTCTGTTCTCTGGAAGGATGGTTGAGCTGTGAAGGTTAACAGGACTTAGAATGCTATTAATTCATATAGGCAATTCCTGTCTCCAGCACTCTCTATTGCAACAGAAGCTAAAGACATGATGGAACTCAAAGGCACTTGGAGTTCAGAGGCAAGCTCTTCAACTGATTAGCTCTGTGACTCTGGACGGCTCACTGACTGGTAATCTGTGTGACTGTAGGTGAAAGCTATTGATTGTGAACAAGTCTTTAACTTTTTTTTGTTTTCATGATACAGGGTCTCACCCTATCACCCAGGCTGGAGCGCAGTGGTATGATCATAGTTCACCGTAGCCTTGAACTCCTGGGCTCAAGTGATTCTCCTGCCTAGCCTCCCAAATAGCTAGACTACAAGCACGCACCACTGTCCCCAGCTAATTCAAAACATTTTTTTGGTACAGAGTCTCCCTATGTTGCCCAAGCTAAAGTCTTTAAGTCTCAAGTTGTCTTAAGAATTTTCCAGTATGTATACTTTATGAGTATATTGTTATACAATATTTCCTTTGTCTCATGCATTTGGAAATTTCTGCACAGAAGAAAACCACAGCTGATGTGCAGTACAGTTCCTCTGCCATGTTAAGCAATTTTGTGGCAAGGGAAACTTGTAGAAAATTTACCTCCCAATGAAGGTAAAAGTCATTAGTCAGTTAAATTCTGTGTGATATACTGCAACTGTGAGTGTATCTTTGGATGTCAGAATCATTTTAGATCTTGTAGAAAGAATTTTGATTATTGTCTGACAAGCATACTAGGTTATCTTACTGGAATGTGTATTACTGCATAATATTTATTTAACTAACATTTGTTACAAAATTCACCATGCCACAGAGAAATAGTCTTTGCTCAATAAACTGTAAAGTTGAGTGGAAGAACTGAATTTCTTTAAAAAAAATAGGTAAGCAGAGAACAGTTTTATGTAAGACATATTAGCTGGTTTAATCTTATCTGCTAAGAGTGACAAAAAAATATAACTAGCAGTAAGAATGAGGATTTAATTTTCTGCATATGTAGCAGGTGGTTGGCAAAATGCAAAGTGATTACCTATAATCTCTTGTTTAATCCTAACAATGATTTTAGAGATGTGAGAACCTCCTGCTTCTGGGAACACTCCCTACCTTTCTCCTTATCAGCCTTTTCATGCCTTCAGAACCTGTCACTATGTGGCTGACACATCGTGACACTGTAACGAATGGTAAGTAGTCATTGACAAATAATTGGATGAATGAAGCATGATAATTCCAGTGTGAATGAAGGGATAGTGTTGAGACAAATATTATTTTAAAACTTATATTTGAATCAAGCTCTGGGCAAGTTGGCAGCCAAGACTAAAAGAGAGGGACAGTGAATGGTGAAATTCTATCAGTGTGTCTCATTTATTGAGTAATGACTGTGTTTATGAATGCAATACAAACTTGTATTTTTATTACTTAGTATGTACTAATATTTTACTAAGTACATTATATATAAAGTAGACAGGTAAACTAGAGGGTGTATAATTAAATTTGGATTTCTGATAAAAAAATAATTTTTAGTGTAAGTATGGGACAAAATTATTTGTTTCTTTTTGTTTCTTCTTTTTCTCCTGGAATTCAGATTTAATTGAGCATCCTGTAATTTTGTTGGCTAAATTTGATGTTAATTACATGCACTGTCCTGATCATACATCAGTCCTAGGAGGCTTATTTTATTGTTCCAAATTGCAGCAATGAGATACAGGAAGGAGACACAGCTTGTCCAGGGTTACATAGCTAGTAAGTGGAGAGCCAGGCCTGAAATCCAGATGGACTGGCTTCAAAGACTGTGCCTTTAACCACAGCACTATAGTTGCAATGTCCCTCTCAGGTAGGTACAATTATCCCCACTTTAATCACCAATAAGTATGGGTGAAGCCAAGGAAGTTGTACCATGTTTTTTAGCAAGGCAGAGTCGTGATCTGAACCCAGAGATGCCTGTCCCCAGAACTAATGCCACTAATCCCTGTCTTTAAAGATAAAATAGTATACCTGAAAATTTCAAGGTCAGAGACCGATGATGTTTTTCAGTTGTTATTTTTTTTCTTCCAAAGTAATATGAGACACAGGGTAATGAAAAATAAATGCCTAGGGAAGGCCTAATGCCACTTGATGTTGACAAAAGATATATAGGGTTACCCAGATTTCATTTAACAAAAGATACATAGTGTTACCCAGATTTCATTTACGAGTAAGAATGTATTTCACTATTTCTCATAACGTAAGTGTTGGCTTTGGTATATTTCTGTAGCTAGAGGATCTGAATCATGGAGAAGTTGATTCGTCTTTTAGCATTTTACCTTATGCACATGTCACTCAGAGGGTTTATTAAACACCCACAGTCTGGAGACCTTCAACATGATTGCAGTGAAGACATTTCCTAAATATTGCCCTTGTCTGCTTCCTTTAGTCCTTAGAACACCAGTGGCATGTTTCAGTCCTAAGGAAACACGCAAGACCATTCTTTAAGTTTACTTATTCTCTTCACATGTGGCCCAATTCTATTTCAACACCGTAGTTCAGGACAAATCTAACAAATGTAGGCTTGTCAGTAAAGAGAACTTCTTAAATAAGCAAATCAGACTATTTTAACTTTTCCAAATGCTTTCATTTGAATAAAACAAAAATAAGTCAAATGGATACACTTCTAATGACAGGCATAGAAATTGTGCTCTCAGAATTAAATTTGCCTCATCTCCCTGTTATTTGAGACAATTGGCCATTTGTGTGAAAATCAAGTAATTATATGCTCCAATGAATTTTGAAAGGAAAGATGCAGAGAGAGAGAAAAACCGCACGTGTGGGCCACCTCGAGACAGCATGAACTAAAAGTGCTGTTACCGTGACATGCCTGAGGGGTGCCTGGGTGACCTTTGAAGGTACTTTGGGCTCTCTCTTGCAAGGTTGGAAATGATTCCCTTCTAGAGGACGGGAAATGCCTGTGGAAACACTCTTGAGGAGATTTCACGTAAGATCATGGCTTTTCTGAGGGGACTTGTGATGGTCTTTAGTTACATTTAGTTACAGAAGGGTGCTTCATTGCTGTGTCATGATTCATTTGACATAACAGTCAAAATGTTTTGCCCATTTTCCCACACTATAGACCACTACGATGCTTACATGTGTTGACTTGTATTCCCACACTATAGACCATGCTTACATGTGTTGATTCGTGCCTTTCTCGTCGCTGAGATGGGCACAGCAGGTGGCAGGACACCTGCTCATGGTCTCTGATGATGGAACACTGGCTCCAAGACCACGCAGGCCGCGCGCCTTGGAATAAGGCTGCCACCAGCTGTCAGGCGTGTCTGCGCCACGCTGCACTGCTGCAGGTGAGTCTGTGGGAGGATTAGCCCAATTGGCTTTAGGGCCTTCGGAGGAAAGTGTGGCTTTTGATCCCTGTCTGGAAGTTCCTATTTGCTGGTAGGTAGTGTTGACCTGAAGGCCATTGGAGGTAAGATACTGCGTCCTCACCTCTCTGTCCAGTTTTCCTCTGCCCCTGTTCTCCCTTCCCCTTTTAGCATCCATGCTCTCATTTGGTCTGTTCTTTTACAGCCAAAGGCTCTTATGGCAAAAAGATCTCCAAACTGTTTTTCCGAGGAAATGCTCATTTTTCAAAAAATCCTCCTTCCAACGAAACTCCAGAAACCTAGTTGAGCACAGTCACTCATGCCCATGATCCCAGCACTCTGGGAAGCTGAGGTAGGAGGATCCCTCAAATTTAGGAATCCCAGACCAGCCCAGGCAACAGCAAGACCCCGCCTCTACTGCAAATAGAAAAACTAGTCAGGCGTTGGGGAGGGCAGCTGTTGTCCTAGCTACTCAGGAGGTTGAGGCAGGAGGATCACTTGAGCTCAGGAGTTTGAGGTTGCTGTGAGCCATGATGCCACAGCACTCTAGCCTGGGCAACTGAATAAGACTCTGTGTGTGTGGGGGACAAACAAAAAACTTCAGAACACTCTCATCCATGTGGTCCAGCAAGAAAAAAGCACTCAATGAATTCCTAGCTGTCCATAAGTGACTGAACACAGTCATTCTCAGCAGCATGTACACTCAAAAAGAGACTATTTGGAGGCTAAGGTACAATGTCGAGAAATTAAACTTTTTGTCTCGTGTTTTCATTACCATTTGTCCAGGGACTGACTTGTGGTGTTCTCTGCCTTTGAAAGTTCATATCTTTCAATATGTCTAAGATGTTCCAAGTTATTATTCCTTTGAATATTACTGTTTCCCAATTCTCTTTAGTCTCTTCTTCTGGAGCTAATATTAGACATTTCTTGGATCATCTCAAAATATTACTATATAGGTACTAGAGTGTTGGAATGACAATAGCGAGGACAATGATCGTTAATTTGGGAATGGCTAGTGGGTATAGGTGAAAGATCAAAGGTTTGGACTTACATTGACCTGGGTTCAAGTATATTTTCATTAGCTGTGTAATCTTGGCCAAGTTAGTTGCCTCTTTTAATCTCAGTTTCCTTATTTGTAACATAATACAATTCATAGGGTTTTGAATAATTTGGTATTCAGTAAGGTTCTTAATAAGCATTCGTCTTCCTTTCTTTACTAAAATTGTTCTTAAAACATCAAATCCTATTTGTTCTTAGTATGAAGAAGTAACCATGACTTGGTCTGATAAGGCTGTGTGGACAAGATGAGTGAGATTCTTTAAAAATATGCAGGATTCTACCCATTATACCACAAGGACATGTGCACTAGAACATTTATTGCAGCTCAGTTTACAATTGTCAAGATATGAAATCAATCCAAATGTCCATCAACCCATGAATGGGTCAACCCAAGAATGTGGTTTGTGTATACCATGGTGTACTATTCAACCATAAGAAAAGGTGAAGACTCTACATCTCTTCTGTTTATCTGCATGGAGTTCAATACTAACATGAAACCAATATATAAACAACTACAAGACCACAGGAAAGAAAAACACAAGTGTAGTCTAGTGAGAGGAAAGGAAGAGTGGGGGAAGGGAAGAAGATTGGTGGAATCTCACCTAATGTGCAGGATGTCAGGGTGCTCAATAGGCCCCCACCTCAATGTAACCTAAACATTTGTACCCTCATATCAATCTGAAGTTAAAAAAATATGCAAGATTCAGCTGGGGAATTTAAAATAGAAGCTATGATTAAAAAAAACAAAACTTGGGTAGGGAAGTAAATGAGTGGGTGTGGCTCATTTGACAGAGGGGAGGGGATATGCAGATATATAATGAGAGGGGTGACTTGCAAAGCAGTGGGGCCAGATGGAGGGGCGCTTGCAGTCTGGCCAGGAGGATGAGTTTTCTCCTGCAAATACCTAAGGAGCTCTGAGCAGAGAGCATCACCATCAAGTTAAAGAAATCCAACCTATAGGCAGTGGGCAGAACGTTGTCAGGGGAACAGAAAGAGAAGACCACTGTCACCAAAGTCGAGGAATAAGATATAAAGGGTTTGGACTAGTATTTTGGCAAATGGGATTAGAAAGGAGGAGATTGGGTGGTGCCTGTGGCTCAAGGAGTAGGGTGCTGGCCCCATCATGTACTGGGGGTGTAGGTTCAAGGCCAGCCCTGGCAAAAGACTGCAAAAAAAAACAGAAAAGAAAGGAGGAGATTAAGACCTCATTTGGCACAGAGATGGAAGAAATAGATTTGGTGATTTGAACAGGAGAGTGAGGCAAAAAGAATAATTAAAAGGGTGTAAATTCAGAAAGAATGAAAGATTGGGGTTTCAAGAGGAGCCATAACTCGAATTTCAAATTTGAGAGCCAAGTGGTGGCAGGACAGCTGTGTGGCTCTGCGGCTGTGTTCTCCTCCTAAAATATCTGTGGTTTTCTGAACACCAGACTCTTGTCTCTGTGTCTTTGCTGGAGCCCTTTCCTGCTTCTTTGCTGGCTAAGTTCTGCCTGTCTTTCAAGACTTAATTTAGGAGCTGCGAGAAAGCCTCCCCTGCCCCTCCGTCCCAGCCAGGGCTGGATGTGCCTCCCGTAGGATCCAGTAAAGCCCTAATTAAACCTCTCCCGGAACCTTCCCCAGCCTGTGTCACAGTGACTGTATTTACCCACCATTCTCCTCCAGAGGACTGGAAACTCACTAGCACCACGCAGAGAATATGGTGCCTACCCGTCATTTAATAAATTACTTATGGGACGATGAATGGTCAAACTCAAGCAGAAATGTGGGCAGCGAGGGGAACTATTCTTCCTTTTCCTTCTGAGTTCAGAGCAGGTACAAGCACAGGCCGCTGCATTCGAATATTTGGTCTTAAGTATCCATTTTATCTGGCTGCATCGTTGCTTAAAACAAGGCTATTATTTTAGCTACCCATCTGCAAAGATTCTGTGCTTAATCAAAACCAATTTAAACAATTCTTTGGATGGAGGGCATTTTAATTTGTATCCACTCCTTTCTAGCACCGGGAATCAACGGAGCAGCAAGAGAGCAGATTCTCTTGCAATCTCACTGCTCCTTGAGGTATAAGCCAATTTTCTAGCTTCAACATATCCTAGAAAATAATTGTTTGGTTCTGAAATAAAACTTTTTATTACAGAGATAGTGATAAGGTGCCAGTAGGACCATAAAAAAACCTGAAGTGTTAATGTATCTGATGTGAGTGCATCAGGCTGGCAGGATTCCTGGAGGTGGTGGAGGCAGCCAGGGCAGAACCGACTGCTTGAAGTTCCAAGTGCAATCGCAAATGATTTCCATAAATAGCTCTGTGGAGTCCTCGCTGTCCTGTACTCTGCCCTGAAAAAAAACGGGCAGAGACGGCTATACTTGGAGGGAAATAGACTTCTTTATATGTCGCTAACAGAGAGGAGCCCACTGGCAGTGCACACCGTGACATTTGCTTTGGGTTTTAAAAGCACATAGTACCACCTGGTTGGAAAAATTGAAATTCTATATAGCAACAGCCGGTGACAAGGCAGGTTATCCTAGCCCATTAATGATGTGACTAAATAAAAAGAAAATTTCCTCACCACAGCCTAGGCAAAACAATATATCCATGAATGGGCAATGTCATAAAAGAAATAAGTGAATTGGGAAGCAGGAAATTGGGGTGGAATAGAGTTTGGACTCCACAGAGAGACCTGAATTGTGACATTCTGCATTTTGGTTTTCTTGCTGTATAATAGGGGCAAAACAACTCTTTCTATGGGTCTAAACCACAAAATATGCCCAATCAAGAATATATTTCTGGCAAAGTCAGGGCACATTTCTTAAGTCTGTTGGACGGTCAATTAAATAGGATACTTACTTGAATGTGGAGTGCAGCTGTCAAAAAACATTCAAGCTTAACACGGCCCCTTGTTTCGGCGGCTGTAAGTAGTGTGGCTGAAGCATCTGGGCACAGCTGACCCGTGGAAGACGCCAACGGGAAGAGGGCGGAAATACATCTTGTCACCACTTGTGCCTCGTGGAGAGGAAAACAGCTTTAAAACTTCAGCCGTGGCAGTCCGTGTGCTTTCGACCTGTCTATCCCCAGCCCAGACTGTGTGTCTGTGTGTGTTCGTGCATGGACCCCACACTCCACAGCGCAAGGTTCTACTGGGGCGAAATGGAGGATGAAGAATTAGAAAGTTTGGAGACCTTGTCAACCTAAAGATGTTAGGAAATCAGCACACTTTTCTATTAGTCGTGTCTGTTCCCTGTTTCTCTAGATTTTAGGGAAACATTTCAAAGAAATGGAGTGAGACAGAAGCTGACAATCACAAAGAATGTCTAAGGATTTGTTGCGCAGCTTTGAAATCTGTAATTTTTTTAACTCACTTTTAGAGTTTAGGTCAAATTAATTTTATTAGTTTGCTGGAACCTAATCCTCAGTTTAATGCAGGGATGAGGGGGGAGAACTGGCCAGATTGGTCAAGCAAGTAAGGCCAGACAGTGTCAAGGAGTGAGAGAACAAGGGTCCCTGGGCACTCTGCAGAGCCAGGTGTCTGCTGCCTCCTGGGCTTTGCAGAAATGACTCACACTGATCAAGAGATCTAGAAGCACATGATTCTAGAGTGTCATACGAAGCATCAGAGTCTGGAAATGGCAAAGGGCAGCACGGGGAGGAAACAGGAGAAAAGAGGCATTGGGATGGTGGGAACCAAAATTCTCCTTTGTGCCATTAAAAGATGCCTGGACCAATAGGATGAAAACAGAGCCCTGTTCGCAGTGCAGCGTGCCAAGGAGGGCAGGGAATAAGGAAAAGGACATTTTGGAAAGGACTAGAAGGAGGCCTCAGGGTAGTGAAAAGACATTAGTATTAAAGAGACAAAAGATTTTGGTTCAAATGTGCTTTCTACCCCGCAGGAGCTGGTAATTTATTTATCATATTTAAGCTCCATTTCCCTCATTTATAAAATGGCAAATATTAACAATGACTTTGCAAGGATTTTGTAAAAATAAAATAAGTAAAAGGATGCAAACCATTTATTATTGTCTCTGGCATATAATAGGGCTTAAACTGATCGCTATTATTATTACTACATTTAATGGTACTAATTAAAAAAGAGTTTTAAATCCTGGAATAGGATGGTGGGTAGCTTGTATTTAATTCTTGCTTGAATATAAGGTCACGTACCCGAGAGGAGCTCCTTTGAACTGACAGAGTTAACTTTTCAGGGTGTACCCCCGAAGGGGCTGTGCTGAGCAGGGCGAACGTGCTTCTCAGGCAATCTTCTATTCTCTGAGATGAAAGAAGCATTGAATTTGGATGAAGCAGTCGGACACGTCTGTTCTGATTGTTGATAAATATTTCATTTTACATTTTAAATTCACATGGGCCACAAAATCATTGAAGATGAAAAAGAATTCAATACTAGGCCATCATCTCTTTGCGGGATTGTTTCTTAGCGCTCATCGGTTGCCGTTCTGTTCAATTGAGATTGAAGCCCCTTGCAGCGGCCGCTGACAGCCACTGCGCAGGTGCAGTGAGACGTTCCCTTCCCCGCCCGCGAGGCTAAAATATCTCCCTTCCAGGATGAACTACAAAGCAATCCTCGCTTTGTACAGGCTTGGCTTCTCAATTAAAAAAAATCATGTTTGGGCTCCCAATGTTACATGTACACGCATCTTGCATCACGGTGGAGAGGTGCGTAGCCGTTTTGTTATAGTTTACATTTCGTGGCACAGAACTACAACATGGGTGCTAATTTTTAATACGCACGTGAAAACGATTTTCAACTTGGCAAACTGAGACATGAAGATGGCAAAAAGCGCAAATGTTTACGTGATTCTCTTACTATCCCTGATGCAGTTTCTAGAGGCTTGAGACGTCCTCTCTCCAAATTTCAATTATATTATTAGCGGTAGGCCATCTTCACAGTAATTGGTACACTCATTTTATCTAATGGAGTATTCTTCATCTAATTGACTCCAAATTTATCATACAAATGTCAAAGCCAAATTTTCCTATAATAGTCTATTATCTCTGCAGTTCTGGCTCACTGCTCCCCTAAGAACTGGCGTAATCATTTTGGGGTAAGTGAGGGATAGCAGCTTAATCTCCTTACCTCTGAATGACAGCTACTTTGGAAAAAGAAGAAATCTTTAATACGTTCATTTAATTTCTCCACATTTCAAATTCACAGGAGTTGACTTTGTCCTATGGTACACTTGGGAATGAATGTACTTGCTGAACATGACGGAGGCCATCGCTAGATATGACCCAAGAATAGGGCTGGGACAGGAGGTCTGGACGCAGCTCGTAGGGGGATGGTTTGGGACGAATCCTGTCATCCTCCTGGTTCTCACAGATCAAGAGAGGAGGCCAGCCTGGGATCGCGGTTTCACAGACACTGGTCATTTCTGCACCCCCTTCAAGGCTGTCACATATTTACATACTAACTGTCCACTTTTTTCACTTACTATATTTCATTCTCTTAACTAACTCATAAAACTCATATATTTGGAAAAGAAGCTCAGAATAACAGATAAAAAGGAGTACCTCTTGTGATAAATGTAACTCCCCAAATGAGGAAATAAATACCAAATTAATACACTTAAGAAAATCACAGCAGGAACTAAGTTTTCATGATTGTGTTACCACCATTTCCACATATTTAGATTGCCATTTGCCCCAGCAGCAGAATGAGTACTCTTTGTCTCCAAAGATGATTTTAGGGTCTTTTTCTGCTCTAAAAGGCCATAATTAAGGTAAGGCTTTTCTTTCCTTTTTTTTTTTTCTCAGACAGAGCCTCAAGCTGTCACCCTGGATAGAGTGCTATGGCATCACAGCTCACAGCAACCTCCAATTCCTGGGCTCAAGCGAGTCTCCTGCCTCCGCCTCCCAAGTAGCTGGGACCACAGG
>CAUYON010104616.1:0-58033 GCA_963573935.1 Arctocebus calabarensis | reverse complement strand
AGTAGGGTGCCCGGTTTGTATTAATACCCAGGAGGTCACACTAGCTACAGGATGGGGACAGAGGTAAAGGAGGACACGACAAACATCAGGAAGAAATGTGTCCTGGGCAGTGCCTGTAGGGCACCAGCCCCGTATGCCAGAGGTGGTGGGTTCAAACCCAGCCCCCGCCAAAAACTGCAAAAAAAAAAAAAAGAAAGAAAAAGAAAGAAATGTAGCCTGCGTGGGTTGGGGAGGAGTGCTGAGGTGAGCAGATCTGGGACACAGCTCTGCGCTGCCTCTTTCCAGCTGGGTGACCTTGGACAGAGCATTTACCCTCTCTGAGACTTCAGAGAGTGGGGGTCACAGCACCTGCTCTGGGAGATGGCAGGAGGCTTACCTGAGTGCTCTGTTGAAAGCGTTTGGTTCTTAGCATCACGGATGGCTGCAGCCCTCCTTGCTGCTGTCACCGCGGAAGCAACTCTGGGAGGCAGACTTTGGGCCCAGCCCCCAGGCACTGCCATCCTGCCAAGGCTACTCCTGTCCCTGAGTGATGAGGAATGGCTGGAGCAGGAGAGCCAGCTCCTGGAGGCCACAGAGGGGAGGGGGGATTGCTACGGTGAATGTCCTGGCCCCAGGAACAACCGTGGGTGGAGGGAAGCTGCTGGCAGAAGTAATCTTACACCCTGAAGGAGTTTGCAAGGAGAGCTGGCGAAAGAGGGGAGGCCAGGGCACTCCACCTGTCACTGTAAGGCTGGGGGACCTTGTGAAAGCCTCTCTGGAAGAGGGAGGGAGGTGGCATCAGCCCTGCCCTCCCAGGAGCTCCTGGGGCATTGCTCACAGTTGTCCTGACACTCCCAAATGTGGCTCCCAGGAACTAGGCAATGAGTCTCACCAATTGGGCCCTGGGGGGCCCATCCCAGACCCTGGCCTTCACACTCTCATTTCTCTCCCATCCACACTGCCCAGTGGCTGGAGGGAGGCCTGCCCTTACAGTGCCCATGGAGCCACCTGGCCCCTCCAAGTCGTGAGAGCCGGGGGTCCAGGACATGGATCCAGAACAGGAGGGCTGGGTATGTGGGAGAGAGACACTGGGGAAGTCACAGCCATGGCACTAGGAGCTGGCGAGGACTGAGTGACCCTCCCCGTGGAAGGTGGAGCCACCTTTGCAGAGCCCTCAAACTCTGCAGCCAGGAAGACATGCAGGTCACCCAGTCCCAGCTCCTCCCAGTTCAAGAATCTGGCCAAAGAAGCGGGTTTCAGAGCCGAGACTGGAGGCCAGGACTACAGATTCCCAGTCTAGTGCTGGGCTCACGATGCCTCCCTGTGCCCATTTGTCCTTTGGCTCCAAGCTGGTATCGACTTGGCCCCAGACAGCACCTTCTGGCACAGTTAGGTGTGTGTCTCATTCATAGTGTGATGTCTGGTTTTTATTTAAATGAACAGCATAGGGAGGACAAATGACAAAGCATAGAGACAGGCACGTCTTGTGAGGTACGGAGCGTCCACCCCACCCCAACACTCACTCCCCTGCCAGCTCTGAAGCAGAAACTCAAGGACAATTAGATTTTACGTATTTTCTTTTTTATACTTCAATAAATATCTCCTCTGAAAACCAATTGGCATTTTCTCCACTTAATGCATAATAGCTAGTCTTATAAATCTAAATTATCCCTATAAATCTAAATGAAAGGCCTCGGTTTAAATGTATTTAGGGCACACAATTAATAAAGTGCCCGCACATCACCATTACTAATCTGTTTACTCCAAGCCACACTCTAATTTTCAAAGGAGTTTCTCTTCCCCATGTGTGGGTGGGAGGAAGGCAGGGCCCAGGTGTCTCTGGACAGTTTCCAGGCTGCCTTGGACGTTCCTGCTTGGACTTCAGGGGGCCCATCCTGGGAGACTCTCTGGGGTTCTCTGGCTCCCCAGCCTCAGGTGGGGCCTTTTAGGATGGACGGTGTGATAGTTAAGGGGCCTTCAAGAGGCCCTGCTAGTGACCCCACTGTGTCCCCAGGCCAAGGTCTGGTCATCACCCCCAGCTGCCCCCTCTCACACCCACATCTAATGATAACACATCCTCTCTCTCTCCTCTGCACCTAGTTTGCCCTTCCCACCAAGCCCTCTGTCCATCCCAGCTGTCCCTGCCTTGGGCCAAGCCAGGCTATCATGTCCAGCCTGGGTGACAGCAACAGCCTCCTACCTCATTGCTGTCCTGAGCTGCGTCTCTCCTACTGCAGCCCCTTCCACATGACAGTGTTGGAATCTTTCTAAGATGCACATCCTGGCCGAACTTCCCTAGGCTTCCTGTCCCACAGGGTACCCCATGGCACTCACGGTCAAGGCCAACGTGTCTCCTGAGGTCCCTTGGTGTTCACTCCTCCCCAACTACCTACCTTGTCACATTGACCCCCAGATGGACCATCCCCTGACTATTCCTTCCCCCACCATTCACCTGACCTATTGCAATCTGATGGGTATGCCTCAGCCTCCAGCTCCCAACCTCAGAAAGAAGGGCCCTTTGGCTCCGTGGAAGGACAAGCAGGTAAGCACTACAACCCAAGTCCCCAGAAGATGTTTTGGGCCAAGGCTCCTGCTCTTCCCTTAAGTGACTTCAAAATTCTTTCAGAAGGAAGCATTGGAACCCCCTGCCACGGGCGGGGAAGGATCATTATTCCACAAACCAAGACAAGACTTCAACCCCTGCTCTGCAGCAAACTCTTGGGTCCCACCCTCTGGCATCAGCCCAGGGGTACATTGAACTTTAAGTACCTTCTGGGACATGTCATCTTCTCTCGGATGTGGCTGCAGGGATAAGCCCCTCTGTCTGGGATGTGGTTAGACGGAGCACACCCAGGCAGGGAATTGAGAGCACAGAGTCGTGCTTGACTAAGGAAAATCGTGTCCCTGCCGGAAAGGAGATACTACTGACCACCTAGAAATGCCTCTCATCCTTCCCTGTAATCCCTCCTGCTCTGCTCACCCCTGGATCTTTCCAGAAAGCTCCCAAGGAGGACGTGCAGGTAAGGGAGGCTGATTCTCCCTGGGCAAGTTGATGGAGGCATCCCTGGTTCTGCTCTGGGCCCAGACGAGGATGGGAGACCCAGGCGGGTAAAGGCACAGCTCGGGCGTCCTGGGGTGAGATGATCAGGGCTGTGGCCTCTCAGTCTTGTCACCGGTACAGCCCCACTCTGAGCTCAGGTTGTTTTCTTGTTCTAATTAACATCACTGAGAGTTAAACTGTACACCCCAACATGGGCTTGCTCCCCAGAGAGCGTTCTGGCTCAAATACTGATTAAATATGAAACAGTTCCCATCCTCCGAGCGGGAGTCAGTGATGCACAAACCAGAGATGGAAGCAGTAATTACTAGCTGATTATGCAGAGTGAGTTATTAAAAGATAAAGTAAAATGAAAACCAACATCTCCCAAATAAAAACAATTAACAACACTCTCCGTTATTTCTAAACGACTCAAAGAGAAACGCGTGTTTTTACATGTAGTCTCCCCCCTCCCCATTCTTACCATTCCACATATTCACGTAGGTCATTTGCTAAGCTTCTGCCTACGCTGTGCCAGGCATGTGCTGGGGGCAGGATGAAAAGCAAACAACTCAGACTAGGTGTCGCCCTCCTGGAGCTCACTGTCAGGAGGGGACAGGGCCTTTTAAGGAAGAGTCTTATAGACAAATGTGTAATTACACCTTGGGTGTGGACAAGCACACCCTGCTCAGAGACAATGTCAGAGGATAATGGGAAGGACTAACTCACATGGGGGTGATGGTAGGAGCTGAATTGAAGGTGAGACCTGAAGAAGGTAGTTACCTGTAGCAGGGCGGGGCAGAGCGAGAGTGGCCCGTGCAAATGCCCTAGGGTGGGAAGGAGTGTGTTGGAGGAAACTAGAAAGACCCTGGGGAGTGTGTGGTGAAGGCTAGATGAGGAAGGGGAGGGGCAGCAGCCAGACCCCAAGTCCATTGCCCCCAAAGCCTGAACACTATGGGGGCACTGTCAGAGCCCACCTTCTCCTTGCAGGGATCATTATTGGGAGGATCCAGGGAAGGTCAACTTTCAGAACAGAAATGGTTGAAGTCAGGGAGGAGCCAAGAACCCCCTCAATCCCTAGGAGGGCTCCAATCTGAGCCCTGCCCATCCCACCGGCCCCCAGAGCTGCCCACCTTGGTGCACAGATCTGATCTGGGACTCCCAGAGCTGCTCACCCTATTGCACACACCTGATCTGAGGCCCCCAGAGCTGCCCACCCTGGTGCACACACCTAATTTGGGGCCTCCAGAGCTGCCCACCCTGGTGCACACATCTGATCTGGGGCCCCCAGACCTGCCCATCCTGGTGCACACACCTGATCTGAGGCCCTGCCCAAGACTCCTGTCATGACATCTGGGAGGAGGATGGTGCATTTGGTGACTGACAAAACACACAGGCATTTCTCCCCATGCTGGTGCCCTCCTGATTTTCATCAAGAACAAGTGGGGCTGAGGATACTGGATTTATGGTTAGCCCCACACATCAGCGGGGTGTCCAGGCCCCTCTGTGATGATCTAGTCCTTCTGCTGGCTATGACCTGGCACACACCCTGGACAGGAAAGACAGTTCTTAAGCTGTCTCTTTCCAGGGACCAGATCAGGGTGGGGGTGGCACTCAGCTCCAGCCAGAGGGCTCTGGTTGGCATGAAAATGGGTGGCTGGGGAAAGCTGTCCCTGAGCAGGCTCTAGCCTCAGCCCCTTCTCTCACCACCACTCCCACTGGGCAGAGGAAAGCCACCCTTCCCTGCCTCAGAGCCACGTGGGTGCCCTGTAGAGATACAGCTGTCCTGCCCCCCAGCACCCACTGCTCCGTGGTGTCAGAACCTTTCTTTGGGAACTGCCCCTCCAAACCTATTTAGTTGCTGTGATTTTGTGGGCTGATCAAGGCATGACCAGGTAGTGTCCCCATTCCTAGTGCAGTGACTGGATCAGTGATGGCACATGACCCAGCTGAGTCAAGGAGACTCACTGCTGAGGTTTTGGCTACAGTGGTGAGAAGGGGATCCTCTGGATAATCTGGGGGCAATAGAGGGGCTAAAATGAGGCTTGGAGGATCCCACAGAGGGGTGTTGGTATCTGGGTCCTGGTGGCATCAGTTCAGAACTTGGGTCTCACAAAGGCACACTGTGGTTCTGCCACATGGCACGTGGCACATAGTAGGTACCCAGCAAACACTTCCTAGGGGCTGAAAAGCCCATCCTTCTGGGAACAGTTGGGAAGTCAACCATCAGTCCCTAACAGAGACCCTGTGGGGGCCAGAGGGGCATGCAGGAAGGGGGATACAAGAACTATCTCTGCCTCTGGCGTGATGGGGCCTAAACCCTGGCTTTCGAGCAGCACCCTCACCTGGCTTCTCCTTTGGATCACCTGCAGCTTTGGGAGGACACCTGTGCTAGCCCCAACCCACCCTATCCCTGCACACAGGCAGGGCCAACTGTAGGGTGTCTTGATCAGAGAGCAGAAGAGACAGGGGTCCCAGGGCCTACCCATCCTGCTCCAGAGGCCTCGCTCTCAGACGGGGCAGGCCTGGGCACCCACCTGGAGCTGGCTGTGGTAGGTCATCGACACCTGCCTGCGCTTCACCCCTTGTGTGGGTGTTTAGGGGCTGCTGAAGGGCCAAGTGGGATCTCTAGACCTCTCCTGACCTCTTCTGCGGCTTCCACTGTGCCCCCCATCCAGCACCCACAGTTTGCTCCGGCCCCGTCCATCCTCCAAGCTGGGGCCCCACAGCACAAGTAGGCCTTACTGATCGTTAGTCCCCCTTTCTTATTGCAGCAAAATCCCTGAAGCAGCCTCTGAAATGAAGACATACTCACTCTGCCATCTTAAAACAGACCTGCAGCTTGTAAACATGCCCACACTGGTCTGTCCTCATACGCCACGTGAAATAATCAAAGACTCCCCCGGACACTATACACTGTCAGGGACCTGGGTGAGATGTGGCTTCTGATAGACCAGGGGTTCTCACGCCTGGATCAGAATCACCGGGGGAGCTAGGAAAATTGACCGCAGCCCTCCCCCCCCAGGTGTTGCTTCAATTAGCCTTGAGTGATGCCAGGACCTCCGCAGGTGGTTCTAAGGCTGAAATGCTGCTGAGAATGCCCGGCAGGGGTCCACAGAATTGTGGCTATTCTAGCTGGGTCCCAGGAGTCTGTGGACCCCATGCCGACACACAGCTCCTGCTCCCACCTCTCCCCTCTCTGCCAGGGTTTCACAGGGAAGCAACTAACCCAAAGGGGCAATCATAGAGTGGAAATTGAGGCACAACATCCTGGTGGCTCCATGCTGCGTCAGTTCAGCTAATCCAGGGACCTTGTTTCTGGAATTCTCTTCCCCACGTGGTTCTAAGTTGGCCCTGTCCAGAAGAGATACTATGTGCATGTTCAGAAGAGAGAGGCGGAACCCATGCCCTTTACCCTCTGAAGGTTGTGTCTGGGCAGCAGGCACAGGGCAGCTCCACCTGCCGCCTCCTGGAGTGGCCGTGCATGCATTTCTCCCGGCTTCCGCCTCGCCTCCTCTGGCTGCTCTGGGTCCTGGCCCCAATGCATGCTGGGCTCCGTGGTAGAGGCCACCCTCCTCTCTGCAGGTCACATGCCAAGGCATTAGGAGTGAGAGGCGGACAAGGGTTCCAAGGTGTCTCCGTGGGTCCCAGCTCTTGGGTTCTAGTTTGTCTTTAGGTTTTGTTTCGGCCTCACATTCACATCCACATTTTCCCCGACTCCCCCGCACAGCTGACCTACGGCAGCTTCCAGCTCCAGGTAGAGGGAGAGGCAGCAAACAGCCTCCCCCGGCTGCCCCAGCAGCCACACCATTGCATGAGGCTAGCCCCTCGTACAACCCAAACAACCCCACCTTTTTCTAAGCATTTTTGTTTTCTGATTGGCCCTTGACTAATAAACAGTCTTATTAACAGGTAGATGGCGCCTGAAGCGGCTGCCCTCCCACCCTAACTGGAGCCTCTGGTTAATCCCAGCTCAAGTCCTGTGCCCATCAGTGTCCCGTGAGCCCTCAGCGTCACTTCTTGCCCTTTCCTTGGCCTGCATCTCAGGGATCCCTGCCTGCCCTTGGCCCTCCTGCCTCCCAACAGCTGAAGCTATAGGAGAAGCAGTGGGAGATACCAGGGGCTTTGCTCCCACCTGCTTCAGGAGCTGCCTCTCCTCTCTGGTTCCAGAGCTCTCTGGACCTTCTCCCTCCTCTCTGGCTCAGGCTCTGGGCTTTCTCTGGAAATGCCACCCAGCTCCGTGTCCCTTCAGTCCTGGGGCGCTGGTTGCCCCCCATTATTGCTGTGTTTTGGGCAGCCTGGTTGTCTGTTTTAGCTCCCTGGTGCTTTTATAGCCTGCAGAACCAATGCCCGGCATGAATCCTCTGTCTGGTGTGGTTCCCTGTTTGCTGATCACACTACGACAGAGGTCAAAGTGAAGCTCAAGTAAGATCTCTGGCTTCCCCCACCCCCGGCTTGATGGTGGCTGAGTCTGCAGAACTGACTAGCCTCCAGGCCGGGTGGTGGAACTGGAAGAGTGGAAGGAAGGGAGCTGGGCCAGCCAGCATCACCTCCCAGGCACCCCAGGAGCCACGCCTCCATGGCTCTTTGGTCCTTGGACCTCCTGGTAGCTTAAGCTATAGGACCCTTCCTGCTGGTGATGGTTGGCCCATCAGTTTCCCACCTCTGATGGGAACCAACCAGATCCACACTTCTCCCTTCCCTGGGGAGTGGGACAAGATATTAGAAGTGCACCAGAGGTGGGAATGGCACGGAATAAAGGTCAGAAGTTTCCTCCCAAATAGTAGCAATGACTCAGACTGTGACAGTGGCTCAGTTAGTGATTATTGGAAACACTAAGCAGGACGTCGATTATTGATTTCAATTGGGAGGTGAACTAAACCTCTGGGAAGCGCTACTTTCAACACAGAACTTGGAGGAGAGGTCAGGGAAGCTGTGGGTTCTGTGTTGGGGGGCAGGAGGAGAGGAGCACAGAAGACTCAGGAGCACTGGAGGGCGGGTGGCAACAAGGACAGAATTTTGAAGTCAGAGAGCGTCAAAGATAAATGATCTCCGACATCATACAGGGCAGGACTGGGACAAGTGCTGCGGATGTGGGCGCACAGCAGGATTTTTCTAAGATTACTAAGGAGCCTTGAGTAGTAGAATAACAAAATCATAATTTCTTAAAGCCTTAGACTCTTAGGGCATCTTATAGTCTTAGAATAATGGAATCATTGGATCTCAGAGTCTTCAGTTTTTAAAACTCCAGCAATTTTGAATCTTAGATTGCTCCAGGCTGTCACACCCAGGCCCCCTCCTCCTAGGTATGAGAACATGCACTCCGTGCTCAGCGCTTTGCACACATTATGTCATTTAGTCCCCATGACAACCCTGGGAAATAGGAACTAATAGTTTGCCTGATTTTCCAGATGAACAAACAGAGGCTTAGTGAGGATAAGGCAGTTGCTAGAGGTCAGATGCCTGGAGGCAGCCTGGCCAGGACTCAGCCCAGACCTCTCAGCCCCTGAAGCTCATGCTCTTGGCTTCTCTGCCTGTTTGCCTCCTCCTGTGAGGCCTCTCTGCTGGTGCTCACCTGTCCCCTGTGCACACCTCTAGTAACGGGGAACTCACTGCTCCTCCCTAGGGCTACTCGTCCATCCCAACTTTGGACATGTCTCTACTCCAGGATATCCACCTGTTGGCTCCAAAACTGCTTTGGGAGAAGGCAAACTTCACCCGGGACTCCTGTAGGGAGAGGGAGCAGCTCCCTGATGTGGGGCAGTGATTACTCAGGAGACCAGAGAAGGGTCAGGAAAGACCCAGCTGCAGCCCTTGCGGTGAGATTTGGGGGAGTCTTTCCTGAGGGAGGGAACCAGAGATCCCAAAGCAGGCCCACTCAGAGACAAATGAGCACAAGGCCAGAATACTGGGTGGTGGGGTGAGGGATGAATTTACAATTCAGAGACACAATCTCCAACAGTCAGAGTCATGGGGCCTAATGAGATTGGAATCGTAAGTGCTGTGCCTTTAATTTCTTGGCTCTTCTCCCTGGAAACTTATTCTGCAAAATGCGCCTTGTGCCATCCATCCCCCAGATGGCTTTTTAAGTGAAGCTGTTTGTTAAGTGGGAGAAGAAAAGCTGGAGGGGTGGGACAGGACGGGAAGGAGAGGAGCCGGTGGAGTAGACTGGGCAGGAACAGTGGCCCTGCTGGCTGGGGCAGGGGGATTTCCAGGTCTGAGACAACCCCCTGGGCTCAGCCAGGCCCAGTATGGGCCGAAATACCAATGGTAAGTGCTGCTGCTTTCCAAGTTCTCTTGTTCTCGTTTCTTTAGACACATTAGCCCAACAATTCCTTGCAACTAGCTCAGGGCCTACCAGCTTACTGTGCAGACAGATTAACTGAAGCCATGAAGGGCTAGAATATGGATGGAGTCCTACAGCAAGTCACTGGGAAGGGATGAGTAAAGGACACAGCCACCAGGCCCACCAGAGCCTGAAATGGGTTCCGGTCCACCCTCATGGCCTCTTGTTTTCCTGCCCTCTCTTCCTCTTTGTGGGCCCAGCCCAGCTTCTCCTGTGCAGCTGGGCCTTAAGGAATCCTTTTGCCTCCTGGGTTGATTTCTAAGTGTGACTGATGGGCCACCAGTCAGCTGGAGATACCAGAAAACATGTCCGGGACCCCACTGTCAAACTCGCGGCCCTGCTATTCTGCCTTCGCACCCTGGCTTGAGAAGGTGCACCCCGCCCGCCAGCCTCCCTTTCTGAAGGGAGCAAGTGCAGGAGTGCTCGGCTCATGTAGGAAGCTCTGCTCCAGTTCCTGCAGTGGCCGTGTCCCTGGATGTCCCACCCTCCTATCTACGCTTTCTACGGTGCCCACTCTAGACATTCCCTCATGCTTTCAAGGGGATAAACCTTTATCCCGGGGAGGGGCCTTTTGAACTCTCCAAGTCAGGAGCACAGCCCACATGTGTTCTCGGTCCCCGGGGTCCCCAGGTCCGCTCCCCTGGCCCACTGTGTACAGTAGCCTTGCCTCTTCCTGCTGGCCTGAGTTCACCATCCCTGCCACTGTGGTGACTTCACTCCATCTTCTGGCTCTAAACTGCCCGTGGGCCAGCTGTAACTTATAGTTCAAAGAGAGCCTTGCTGTGTGTCCTAGCAAGAGAATGCCTCTTTGGGGATCAGGAGTTCCACAGTGGCAGAGCTCAGAGTGGCAGAGCTGTAAATAAGTGGTTCTGTCTGTTCCATGTGAGTATGCCTGTTTCTAATCCTCTTTTCTAAGCATTATGGAAGGGAACACGTTTCCTAAAGTCTACGGCCATATGCTGTCATCCTGAGGCCTCTTTAATTTGTTCCAGCAATGGCACTGTGCTCAGCACATCACCTCCAATCAAGGCTGCCTCCCGATTCAGCCTGCAGTGGTGGAAGGTCACTTCCCAGGAGCTGTTTCTGCAGGTGCCAGACTTGCAGATTCAGTGGAGACGTGATAAGAGCATCTGTTAGGTGTTTAAGGATGGCACTAATCTTCACCATTTTCCACCCCCTAGCTCAGATAGACACTGTTGTTGATGGTGATCTTGGCCAGAATAGAGGATAGTCTAGGAGGGATTTTTACTTGTTCTTGACTATGGCAGTTCTTACACAACTGGAAAGCAGCCTAAATTTTTGGTTACCCCAACTACCAAGTGTTTCAATTCCAATTGTCAACTCTGGGACAGCGGGATGGCACCAGAAGATGCAGGGGGCCTGCTGTAAGCCCCACTTTAGCCAGAATTCTTTTTAATGCCCATTCCTATACACCCCACTCTAAAAAGGGGTCACAATGCCACTTTGGGTCTGCAGGTGTCACCATCAACTCAGACCCTGTGTCTAGTAGTCCTGAGATGTCTAGTTATCCTCCTCTCCCCAGGGTATAGCCACCTGAATACATAGCCATCAGTCCCTTGGGGAAGGACATGGGGATACACACATTCTGATGGGGAAGGGTCCCAGCCACCTCTGCTGTGGGTTTCAGATTGAAACTTGGCTCTGGCCTCAGACCTGAGCAACTGATTATCGTGTTCTATTGGGATGACTTATGCAAGCCTCCTCTGTTCTTGTCTCTTGTTAGGTTTTTTATTTTATGATGATTATAGATTCATATATGAACTTGCAAATGCAGTAGTGAGGTCTCATACAACCTTCGCTCAGTTTCCCCTAACTTTGTATCTCTGGTACAGTATCAAACCCAGGAAATTGACATCGGTGCATTTGTATGTATGACTCTGCCATTTTATTAGAATGTGTAGATTTTTATAATCTTGCCACTCTCCAGATCAAAACTATCCCATCTCCTTAAAGCCTCCCTCCTGTAGTCACACCCACCCTCCTCCCACCTCTGCCAGTCCTAACCCCTGGCAGCTACTAATCTGGTCTACATTTGTGTAATTTTGTCAGAACGTTATATAAATTTCTATCATTTTAAAAGGATGTTATATAAATGGAATTAGACAGCATGTAACCTTTCAGGATCGGCCTTCTTTCTACTCATCATGGTATCTTTGACATCCACCCAAGTTGTTTTGAGTTTGTTCTTTGTAATGCCTGGTGGTATCTCATGGTGTGGATGTCCACCCTCACCTGTCATTGGCTATCAGTGATCGGTAGCACCCCTGGTTGGCAGTCTTTCTCCATTGTTCCAGCCCCCTTGGCTGTCCCTCTTACCTTGCTGGTCATTTTAGCAATTACAGCCTCCTCGCTTCTGGCGGTAAGAGCTGCCGGCTGGCCTCTATGTCTTGTGGCCCCCGTCCCCAGACAAGAGGGGACTCTCTGTGACATGGTGCACCCTCTCCCCAGTGCATTGCTGGTGGCCTTGGCGAATGGTGGGACATAATCCATTCTAGACTACCCACCCACTACACTGAGCCTATTTTGTTCTTCTTCTTGCCAAGACAACTTGAACATTTTCATATCACTGAGAATTGGTGGTCACTTTTTCAAGGCCATCTCCCAGATCCTGTTGTCCCCCAAATGCCCCTCAGTCAAGAAGCTCTGTCAAGGGCGGCGCCTGTGGCTTATTGAGTAGGTCACCAGCCCCATATACCAAAGGTGGTGGGTTCAAATCCAGCCTCGGCCAAACTGCAAAACAGAAAACTAGCTGGGCGTTATGGTGGGTGCCTGTAGTCCCAGCTACTTGGGAGGCTGAGGCAAGAGAATTGCCTAAGCCCAGGAGTTGGAGGCTGCTGTGAGTTGTGTGAGTCCACAGCACTCTACCAAGGGCAATAAAGTGAGATCTGTCTCTACAAAAATAAAAAATAAAAAAAAAGAAGAAGAAGCTCTGTCAATTCAGCCTTATATTCTGAGAGCTCCCATGCCTGATGGAAGAGAGGCCTCCAAAGCATCTTTAGGAAGCATGGGCCATCTCTGAAAGTCTAGGGGTTTAGGGAGATTGCAGAGTCTATATCCTCAGAAGTCCTTGTCCCATATTTCAGAGTTCCAAGTGTTTCCTATCCAGGCCCTCAAATTCACCTATATAGTTCGCCTGTCTTTAGCTACCATTCTACACTATTCTATGACACTTCAGTTAATCCTTCAGTAACTCTATGAGACAGGTATTACAATCCCAACTCTAATGAGGGGAACCTGCAACCGAGAATGATTAGTGACTCTCAGACCCAGGCTGTCTGGCTCGAGCCTGCCACATTACCCACCATCCTGTGCTGTCTTCCGTGGAACACAGTGAGGAGGAAGAAACAGAAGTAAGGGGAGCGTGAGGAAGAGGGGGAGTGGGGTGGCCATGTGTGAACGGAATCACATGTGTGCGCATGTGGGGATGCATGTTGGGGTGTGTGTGTTTTAAAACAGCACTTTGGTCGTTCAGGCGTCCACCAATATTTATTGAACACTGCAGTGTGACAGGCAGTGTTCTAGGCATTGGGCAGACTGCAGGGAGGGACACCCACTGGGAGGCCATTGCAACAGGTGGATAAAGGGGGAGGCAACAGAGGCAGCTGGGGAGGAGAGAGAAGCCTGCGGCACACAGCAGGGAAGGGCAGGGATGGGACCAGCTGCCCCAGCACTCTGCCTGCTGAGTGAAGGGAGCTGCCCACCCCTTCCAGCTTCTGGTCCTCCATGAGGCTCCCCGGACCCCCCCAGCTCTGATTTGATGACCATGTTGCCGGAGCTGCTGACCAGAGCTCCTCTGGCAGGGAGACAGTCACGGGCTGCCGGGGGTGCCGAGCAGGATGACTTCAGGAAAATGAATGGGCTGTAAAGATCCCAAGCCCAAGAAATGTTCTGCTTCTGTTGCCCTGACCCCACCTGCAGGAATCTGTCCCCAGGGAGAGCTGGGACTCAGCTCAGGGACTCAGGCAAATGATGCTCCAAGGGTGTGTGAGAGCAGCCCTGTAATCCTCTGAGCATCTGATGGCGGAGCTGGCGAGGTAAATTACGGCACATTTAAATGAGGGACAATTACGGAGCCATTAACATCATGCTTTTGAGGAATTTTCAGTGATGTGGGAAAACGCTGATGAAATATGGCACATTAAAAAAAACCCTGAATAGCTGAATAAGTTGTACGATCCCGATTATGTAAAATTCAATACATGCTGTGGAAGATGAGAAGGATGGGGAGGAGAGGAAGGATGAGAGGTGGGGGAAGAGGAGAAAAGAAGAGGGAGGAGAGGGGAGGAAGATGATGAGAAAGGGGGAGGAACTAGGTGCGGCCATCTTTGCCCCGGCGCCTCCTGGGAGTCACGCCCCCCGCCCCACCCCCACCCTACCTCGCAGCAGCCCCCAGTCCGGTGATACTGTCTCACTCTACAGAGGAGAATAAAGCACAAAGAGGTTAAGTGGCAAGTCCCTTGTAGCAAAACTGAGGCACCAAGCCGTAATGTGAACCCAGTTCGGGCTGACTCAAGCCCCTTATATTTGCTGAGCTGGCGGGACTGAGGCAGGGCCGGGGTATGTAAGCTCCAGACTCAGGGTTACTTGGCAGACTGTAAAAGGAGTCCCAAGAGCTTCAGGGAAGTGTGGTGGCTGCAGGTCATGTCCCCTCTGTGAGACATGTGTTTTAAGGTGGAGACAAGCGTCTTGGTGATCTGCTGGAGGCACACGGTGCGGGTGGGGCTCAGACCCAGCGCTGCCCCACTGTCTCCTCTCCTGTGAGTGGCCCAGAGGGGATGGACACAGGCCCTGCTATGTCCGTGGCCTCCTCGAGGTCCTCTGTGCACAGCCGTTTGTCTCCCAGAAGCTTGGGCTTCTTAGCTCAGGGATGGACGGCTGAGAGGATGCCTGGTGACCCAACCTGCAGCTCTCGTGAGCCATTTCCACTTTACCTCTCTGAACCGCAGATCTGAGGCATTACCCACGGGCCCCTCGGGTGCAGGGGGCCTCCCTGACCTGCTGATGGGTGATTTCCGTGGCATGTGGTTCTTTCCCCTCTTCTGCTGCCAGCACCAATTCCTGCTTGGCCAGGGGTGCTCAGGAAACCCAGAGCAGGCACTGTCCCTCCCAGGCCTGCCTGCTCATGAGTGCCCCTGGGAGGATGCGCTCCTGTCCCCTCAACTGCCCCCAGATGGATCCTCTCTCCTCCTCTCCTCCCTGGCTTGTGCTGAGGGATCAATATGTGCGGAATGCGGGCAGCAGCTGGTACAGGACAGGAAGCCTCTGGGAAGGAGGAAGGCCGCAAACGCCTTCTCCAGCCCCCACCCACACCCTCCCCTCCTTCTCCTGGGGGTACCTAAACAGGAGGCTTAATGGGGCTGTGCTGTGCCCTGGCCACTGGAGTTCAGCTACCAGGCTCTTCCAGGCAAGCCTTGGGTGCAGCCTGTACCATGCCCTCTTACTGGCCGGGAACTGGAAAGGTTTTAATGAACTCTGTGTGTGTGCACTTTATAAAGCACATTTTTTCTTCTTGTCATTCTTCATAGACAGAGAGGCTGGCTGAATAATTAGCCTGTTTTACAGATGAAACAAATGAGACACAGAGAGGCAAGCTGTTTGCTCCCAGTGGTGGCCACTGGTCTGAAGCTCATATTTGATCGGTAACCAATCAATCTGCCTCCTGCAGAGAGAGGAAGCAGCGTTTCTGTGCACAGAAGGAAGAGAGGTCATGGATGGGGCCTGAGTCATCCCCATCTGACCTGCTTCAGTGGGTGTCCCAGTGTTCTCCAACCCCCCCAAGCACAGAGCAAGTCCCCCTCCAGAGGATGTCCTCACCAAGAATGGCTCTGGCTGCAAAAATCTTCCTTTCCAATGGGCCAGACTGTCTCCTTTCACTCACACATGTGTCCATAATTCCTTCTGTCTCCTATTAACCTCCGGGTCACCAGCCCAGGGTTATGGCAGTGAACAAGGTTGACATGGAGCTAGCTTTGCTCAAAGAAACATACATGGAGTCAAATGAGGAAAATGCCAGGGCTGCTGGAGATGAGAGGCCCGATGATGGGCCACTTTTGGCCACCACAGGTGAGCATCTCTTGTCTGACCAGTGGCGATTTGGCTGATCTGCTCTAGGGGTCTCTAATCAGGCCCCACTGGCCTGCTCTGAGGGGTTCCATATGGCCTCAGGCCTCCTCTGAGGCTCAGAGGGTCTTCCAGTCCTATGGATGGGGCTGATAC
Organism: Arctocebus calabarensis; assembly: GCA_963573935.1. Classification (NCBI taxonomy): domain Eukaryota; kingdom Metazoa; phylum Chordata; class Mammalia; order Primates; family Lorisidae; genus Arctocebus; species Arctocebus calabarensis. The sequence goes on along the minus strand of CAUYON010104616.1, from coordinate 42,434 downwards.
TGATGTGAGACAGTCCCCTGCCAAGCCACCCTCCATCTGCCTGGGCGTCCTACTGTGGCCACCATAAAAGACAGTTTGCAAAGCTAGTCTGGGCTCTGCCTTCTCTTCCTTTTGCCAAAAAGCAAATTGGTTTTGCAATGAGAAAATGCAGAGAACAGGCAATGCAGTTAATTCTCTGAAAACTTGCTTCCGAATGATGTGCCTCAGTGTCAGCCTGGGCGTTTCACATGGCTTGACAGAGACGATCCTGGTCACCTGTTCAGACTAGGGTGAGCTTTTTGCTGATTCCCAGAAGGACCTTGAGACATTATTTAGATCCCTGGAGAAGTATAATTACTTGTTTTAAAGAGAAGAAAATGCAAGACAGTGTGGTGGCCTCGTGGAGAAGACATAAAGAGGCCAGGGCCAAAGAGAGAGTGGAGAGTCGAGTCCAGGCTCTTCCCACTTCTGGACTCACTGCTCTTCCTGTCCGACTGCACATTTAGGCCAGGAAAGTCTCTGAGCTCATAGAGAGAATGGAACTCCTCTCACAAAGGGAGCAGCCTGGCGTGTTTCAGTGTGCACTCTGTGCTGGTGTCACACTCAGCCCTCAGTCTACATCACCTTGCTCCACCCTGACAGCAGCTGTACAGGGGCTTCATGTTCAAGTTTTACAGGGAAGCAAACCGAGGGTCAGAAGACTGCAGGGGCCTCCCTGAGCCCGGCCACAGCAGGAGTCAGAGCCTCAGCACCCACCAGCTTCTGGGCAGCAGGTTCTTCCCACCCGGTACGTGCGATTCAGGGGAATCTGGCTTTCCTCAAATAAATGCAACAAATTTTACAACACCCTACCCCACGTGGCCACTTTACATCTTTCTCTTATTCAATTTCCACAATGGTTACCCAAGGGAGAGGCTATCACTCCCATTTTCACAGGAGGAAACTGAGGCACAAGGCAATGCAGTGAAGACACTCAGAGTCATGTGGAAAACAGAATTTGGACCCAGGTTCCCCTGACTCCAAAACTACTTCTGCACAGGGAAGCACCTGCTCTGTTGTCCCTGGGGTGGACAGCAGGTTCCCACCACCCACTGAGAACATCTTGATCTCAGGAGAGGCATGAGGCAGGACTGATCAGCCACTGTCTGTTGTGTCTGCTGATCACAAGCTTGCACCCTGGATCTGCTGCTTTCCAGCTGTGTGCCTGAAGCAAATTACCCACCTCTCTGAGCCTTGGTTTCCTCACCTGCAAAATAGATTCATATGAAGACTTTCCATAAATACAGAAAGATTTGGTGGATCGCACAAGGCAGATCTCTTAGAGACATTCCAGATTCTTCCCACCCTAGCCCTCTCTCCCAATGCACCCAATGTCAGGGTCCCTCCTCCCATGTGGAATACTGAACTGGACACATTCAGGCTTCTATTAAGAATGCCCAGCACTTGCCCTCAAATTGCCTACCCCTGGAAGAGCATCCTCTCCCTTATCCCCTCCATGCCTGAGGTCTTGGTGTCTTACAGCCCTGGAAGGTCAAACAAAGTCTTCTATTGTTTGGCTAAACCAAGCACATGTCTCCCTCAGGACCTTTGAACGTGCCCCTCTCTCCATCTGAAAGGTTTGTTTGGAATGACTTTTCACTTGCTCAGGTCTCTGCTCCAAGGTCTCCCCCTCAGACAGGCCTTCCCTGACCCCTGATTTAGCATATCTCCCTATAGCAGGGTTCTTTAAGGTTTCTCAGAGCAGGGCAGCTGGGCTCCAAGGGGCCCAGACTCTTTTAACTGATGCAGCCCTTCTCAGAGAGCAGACGAGGGCACTTCTGGGGTGGACCAACGTGGGTTCAGGCTCCAGCTCAGTACTATGTGAGACGTGCCTCCTTCTTCCCCTAGACCCTGTGACCGAGACTCTCTTTGCTTCTTTACCTGGTCCCCCATGTGACCCAGCTTCTCCCTCTAAATCTGCTGGGTATGTTGAAGTTCCCATAAGGCTGCATATAACGACTCACTGTGTATGCGGTGCCATGCTAAGTGTTCCATTGATATTCACCTAAATATTGATGGAAACTTGCACAATCCTAATTTGTATAGCTTGGGAAACTGAGGCATGGGCAGTCCAGTAACTTCTCCAAAGCTATCCAGCTATTATGTGGAGGAGCTCGGTTTGAGTGCTGACATCTCACACCATAGCTTGGGCCCTTAGACTTGGTGGCCATGGGACCACTCTGAACACCAGAGACCAAATGTTTCTCAGCAGATGGAAACTCGCAGGGTCCCAGTTACCCAGGCAGCTGCCACTAATCTCACCTTTTGGGACAGATATGCTGCAGTTGGGGGGTTCCCTGTAGCCTTATGAGAAGAACACAGGCTCAGGCAGTCAATCATCCGCCCATTCATTGAAATCATTCGTTAACTTAGTCATTCATTTGGCAAACACCAATGGAGCATCTGCTATGTTCCAGACCCTATGCTAGGGGAATAGCGATGTGCAAAGCAGATCAAATTCACCCGAAGAGGCTCACAGTCTAGGAGACCGGCAGGGGTGGGGAGGAGACAAACTCAATGATATAATATTATTCTGAAAATAAATGGAAAATGGCCCTAGTGGGGGAAATACCAAGGGGGCTCTGATCTGGTTGGGGGGATCAAAGAGGGCTTCCTGGAGGAGGCAGCACTGGAGAAAGATCTGCAGTCTGGAGGCCTCTTTTTGGAACACCAAGGGAGAGAACTCATCTGTGGGTTCAGCATCTGGAAAGCCGGAGGTTCCAGTCTGGAGGTTCTGATGCTCACAATGGACATGAGCCTAGATTCTATGATTCTGACCCAGCATTTTATAGTTTTAAAAATCATTAAGCAAAAGGATTAAGGATTGAGAATCTAAGATCCTGGGTTCTAAACCAAGAATTTATAGTTTTAAGATTCTATTAAGTAAGGATTCTAAGACTTGAGAATTTAAGACTCTGGGATTTGAGGACTGTCAGGACCTAAGAGGCTGGGATTCCAGAGGGGTGACTTTGCTGGCCTTTGCTGCCAGAATCTTCCAGCTCCAGGAGTGGCTTTTCTCCTCTTCCTTGCTTACAAAGTGGGTGTATATGTGGTTCTTTGTGGCTTAAGAATGTAAATTTATTCTGTGGTTTCAACTTCGGGTGCTTGCCTTATCTACATGTTCTGGTTTTCAGAATAAATATTAGAAGACAAGTCTTCAGGGATTTCTATATGTACATGAGCTAAGTCCCCAGCCAGGGTATACTCACACATGCCTTTTAACATGAGGCCCCATTACTGCACTCACTATAGTGCAGGGCTGGTGATCGGGCCCCAGTGAGTACAGAGGAGGAAGGAGGCCCCTGTGTCCTGGGAAAGGACTGAGAAGGGGCCATTGTGTACAGATCATGGGACAGTGATCAGATCATGGGACAGGGGAAGAACAGAAGAGGCTTCCTAGCAGGTCTGGGCCTTGTGTGTGGATGGGACCGCTCCCTGCCAGGTATCTGTGTGAACCCCATGTCTGGGCTCAGTTAAGCTGGTGCTACAGAAGCTTCTCCAGAGGGTTGGAGTCAGTAGGGCAGCCCCCACCAGGAGTCAGATACTGTACTGGACATTGGCAGACTTCAAAGTCAAATGGGGCCAAGTATCGGCTCCCACCATCACCAGCTCTGCAAGTAGTTTGATCTTCAAGAAGACGCTTCACCTCCCTGGAACTCAGTTTGTTCCATGTGACCAATGATCCTGCCCACCCCACCTCCTGCTGGTTCTGTGGATCAGAGGACAACACCAGGCATCAGTGCACACTGATCATGGATCCAGCACCTGCCCTCGTGACCCTGCTGGGGCCAGGTGCTGCAGGATGCTCATTACGTGGGCTCAATCTTCACCCAGCCCAATGGGGAGGCTGCCATTATCCCCATTTCACAGATGAGGAAACAGGGAGCTGAAGCGCAGAGAGCTTGAGTAACTGGCCCAATGTCAGGTCATGGCTCTCAAAACCTGTGGACAGGTTTAAACCTACAGTTAAGTTTCTCCAATCTCTCTTCACTGGGTGCCTAACACTTGGCCTCGTTTGAGCAGTGATACCCTAGAATCAGGATCTCCATATTCTGCTGTGATTATGCTCTGGTTTGTGCCAACCTCACTGAAGGCAATTTATGCCTCCAGGCCTTTGCTTATGCTGAGCCCCCTCCTTCTCCCTGCCTATCCACCCATGGAAGGCCTACCTTTGCTTGTAGGTCCAGGCCAGGCATCGTGGGCAGGCCCTGCCACCAACAGTCACTGCACCAGGCACATCTTCCATTATAGCACTTAGCAGGTGGGGCAGGTGGGGGTAAGGGGAACAGGATCCCAACCCAGGGCCTGCCTGCCCTCTCTGTTCACTAGCCCCTTCCTTCTAGCACACTTGCCAAGTTTGGTTCTTACCCTGACTCACATTCCTGAAGGGAAGACCAACACCATGGTTAGTGGTATCATTACCCCTATTTTAGAATTCCCCCACTCAGATAGGTTTCATAATTTCCTGATGCTCCTCCAGAAGAGACCATTCTTGAAACTCTGACCCCAGCAACTGAGCACCTCTGAACCTACTTTGGGCTGCCAAGGTTACCTTGGAGAGTGAATAGAGGGGCCTGGGAGGCTGTGACAGTGCCGTCCCCTATCCATGTCAGTCCCTCCTCCCTGGGGCTGTGAGTGCAGGAAATAGCCTTCCTAATGTCACATTCCACACCATTGCCATGTAATCAGCAGCCGTGTTAATAACCATGAAGTGAGTGTAAGAGCACAACTTGAGATTTAAGAAGGAATTAACTCAGAACAACAGACAGTAAGTGCAGAGCTGTGTTACCACAACAACCTGGTAGATTCTTTGTACCCCTTGACTTTGAGGCTCATGATTTAATTGGCCACAGTTAGGGGTGAGTGTCCCCCACTCTTAGCTAAGGTGAGACTGGAAAGAGGAAAACTCTGTCAAGGAAGCACATGAACACCATAGGGGACATCTACCCTCAACTGTCTCTCATGAGCCATCCTTGCTCCCTCCACCGTGGCCCAGCCTCCTGTCTTTCTAGCTCCAGCCCAATCTCCTCCTTCCAATGGCAAACTGGGCTGGAAACCTACCATGGCCACCTATATCCCCACATAGCCTTTGCCTGGCATTTGAGGCCCTTCGTGATACATCCAACCTCTCCTCTGCCCAATGTCCCTTCACACACTCACCCTGCTATTACATCAGTCCACATCACATGACTCCTGGCACCTTTCTGAACCCTGTTCTTTCAGCAGTCTGGGCTTGGCACACTTTGATTCTTCCATCCTCTCTTGGGTCTTCTTGGGCCAGTCACTGCCTCCCTTTACTCTCTTGCTTTATTCCACTGAAGTGGGCAGCTCTCCACCCTGGGCCTTCTCTTTCTGCCCCACCCCAGACAGCTGTAGGGCTCTGAGCTGCTCCTGTCATCAACCCCTGAGGAATCAGAAACAGAGAGAGGCCCGGGCATTTGGCAAAGGCCAGAGACAAGGCTGCTTGGCTACAAGAAGATTCATCCTGGGCCTACAACCCTGGTTCCTGGTCCCTTTCAGTAATAATAGCAGGACTATTGAATGCAGAAGACAGTCTCACATGCCAGAGCCCCACCAGGATACCTGTCCTTCACTCATAGAAACCACAGACCAGGAGATGCTTTGACAAACCTGGAAAATAGAGTCAGACAGAATACCCAGGCACAACTGAGAAGACAGAGGTGCAGAAGAGCAAAAGGTTTGACCCTAGAGACAGGGATGCCTGTGCCTCCTTCTCCCCAGTCCCATGTTGGTGTAGTTCTGCTCCTTCCTCCTGGTGACAAGCATGGGCTTGAACTTGGGTTCAAGCTCTGTTTTTGACCCACAGTCACTAGGTGATCTTAGGTTGGTGATTCAGCCTTTCTGTGCCTCATTTTCCTCACATGCAATACGGAAAGTATGACAGTGCCTGACTTCTAGGACTATGGTGTGTATTAATGAGATAAAGCAGACAAAGGGCTAGGCCTGTACCTGAGCCCCATAATAGCTTCGTCTCTGAATGTTCATTTCCTTAGTGGTAACTGGGGGTGGAAACAGAGGGAGAAGGCTCACTGAGGGTCGACAACACCTTAGCCTTTGGGTTGTGATCCATGGACAACTTAAAGATGGGTTCTTATCAAAAGGATGCTAGATGGCAACATAAACACATAAAAATATAAAACTCTCTAGTAAAGGTAAATATACAGACAAATACAGAATCCTACAACACTATAATGGTGGCATATAAGTCATTTTTAATTCAGGTATTAAATTAGAAAGATAAAAGCATTAAAAACTATAACTATAAAACTATGTTAATGGATTCAAAATATAAAAATATGCAATTGTGGCATCCATAACAAGTCAAGGTGGGGAGATGTTAAAGAGTAGAGTGTTTTGGGGGTATTTTTGTTGTTATTTTGTATGTGTGCAACTGAAGTTATTATCACTTTAAAAGATCCCCCAAATCTCTAACCAGGCTGAAAAGCAATTAGATCTTCTCTGTTTTAAACCAGTCAATAAAACTATAGAGGTGCCTATTTTTAAAATGCAAAAATCTTACCATCAACAGAAGAGCCACAAAGAAATAGGGAAACATGGCCCAATCAAAATAAATCTGTAGAAATCAACCTTAAAGAAATTAAGCTATATTATTTGATAAAGAAGTGAAAATAATTGCCTTAAAGAACCTCAATGTGCTATAATACAACACAGATAGGCAACTAAATAAATTAGGAAAATGATGCATGAACTTTCATTGTGTGACCTGAGGTCTCACTCAGGGACTAAGTTTCCCCAGCTGTTGTACCATGAGGGAGCTGGATCAGGTGATCTAGTAACATCCTAGATTTGATAGCCCAAGAATATATGAGTCTCTACAGATAAGTTTTGACTAGATATTCATAGCAAAATTATGCGAGTTCTATTATTATATTCCTTTTTTGAGAGGTCAGAATGGAGAAAAAATAAACATCAGTCTGATTACAAAACATGAATACCACAACCCAAACCTAAAAGATACAATGTCATGCTGGTCAATGCTGGCCTGCTTGCAGGGAGCTTTAGTTCCCAGTGTGAGCTAAGCAAGATAAAGTCCTGAGCTAAAATAAATGTGTCTCCTCCTCTGATGTGTGGATCATAGAATTAACTAATCCAATTAAAAAGAATGATGCCCTTTCTCGACGAGCCTTAGAGGAAAAAATAGACCAGCGAAGAATGGATATGTGAATGAGGAGCAAGTGTCACCATCACCATTATTAAGCTTCATCACTGTCATCATCATAATTAGAAAAGTAGCTAGGAATTGTATCATGAACCTACTCTGCAGCAGCGTCCTTCTCAGAGCTCTTTGTACAGCAGCAAGGCGGGTCTAGCACACCGTAGAAACCCATGCTGGTTGGACTGATTAATTCAGTGGCCACCAGTGATGTCTTTCAATCCTTTTGAAATCTCCTCACATTTATGATACTTCAGGCCAACTCTTGGGGTACTACTAGCAAAGTTGAAAATGAAAGTGGAAAGCTCTCTGGAATTAGAAAGTATCGTTTTGACCCAGGAAATACGGTCCCTGCCATGGAGCACTTTCTCATTCCATACAAAAGGCTGACCGGGGAACAAAGAGGAAACAGCATGTAAGTTGCTCCTGTTATAACCCCACATTTTACATGGAGGAAATGGGGTTCCAGAGAAGTAAAGTGATTTACCCAAGATCACACTGTGTGGGAGGTCTCAAACCCAAGCCTCTGCCACTTAGGCCCAGGCTCCTCACCCCTCACACAGCCCTGAAGAGCAGGTGGAAAGGAGTTAGGAAAGGATGAGGCCGATGTGGGCTAGAGAAAGGGCCTCCTGGAAGAGGGGGAGCCTAAGCTGGGCCCTGAGGATGAATTGGAGGGAAGGACCATGAGGGAGAGAGATACAGCCTGCAGTTTGTTGCACCCAAGTCTTTAGGTCTAAGGGTCAGGATTTCTCCATGAGAATGCTTACGGTCTTCCTGGGGTAGGCTCCCCGGGGAACTTCTCCCCAGAACAGATGGAATTATATCCAGGCTCAGGTGGGAGGCGCCTCCTTGGTAGGAGGTAGTGGGCAGAGTGGAACAGGAGTTCCTATTCACTTGGTTTCAGGCCCAGGTCCTTCTGAATGGGAGTGAGGATGGCTCTGTCTTGCCTAACTGCTGTGAGGACAGCAGTGGGCCCACAAGTGGCTCTGATGGGACCATTAGACCCCATTCCACCAGCCACACAATTCCTGGAAAGTATTTCATCAGCAGAGAAATGTACAACCAACAGGACCTGCAATTTCACTTGCAAATTCCTTGTGCCAGCACCATCCTTCAAAAGTAAAACTATTCCCATCGTGTCCACAATTGGTAACATTAGTCCATTTCTCTTCCCTATTCTGCCTCTGAAGCCCATGTTGACAGCCCGTTTTCCTATAATGAGGCTGCAGAAGTTAAACAACATCAGGCAGGCAGGAAAACACGCATCGGCTCAGCCGCCAAAGGGGATTCTTGGTGTGCAGGTGGGGCTAGTGAAACTGGAACTATTTTGGGAGCCAGATGCCTGTGTAGGTGGGAGACTCATTATTCTCTGCACACATCAGCTTTCTAGAGGTAGGCCTGGTAAGCTGAGTCAGTGATTCTTTTACATCTCAAATCCTCTTTCTCTCCTGTTCACTCTCCCCACCTTCCTTTGACAGATATTTATTGATGCCCTAAGGTTAGTATCACATTATAGAGATGCCTGAGACATATTTTAGCTCTGAGGGAAGCCCATTGGGAGAGAAGTACACTAATCAAGAGAGATCCCCATTCATTTATTTGACATATTTACTGTGTTAGAGGAATTAAGAAAAACCACAGTAGTCCCTGCCCCATGAAACTCACAGTCTATAGGGGAAGGCAGATTTGATCTAGAATCACACAATTAAATGTAAAGAAATGTGGAAATACAGAAGAGGTTTGTGGTGCTAGGAGAACATATAAAATGGGGGAAGTGAAGGTCAAGGACACCGAGGAAGGCTTTCCTCAGGACTAGATGCCTGAGCTGGAGGCTGAAAGAAGCACAGAAATTATATCACAAAGTAATGGCACATGCAAAAGTGCTGTGGCAGCAGAGCTCTTAGCAACCATAAGAAACTAAAACCTGTGTGGTTAGAGGAGAGGGCTTAAGTGAGAGCCTAGAGAGGAGGTCACAAGCCAGTGCAGTGCCTATGGGGCTTCAAATTCTACATCAAGGGTTTGGATCTTCAACCCCAGAGCAGTGGAGGCATTTGGAATGGTACCAAAAGGAGTTTGGATTAGATTCATTCACTCACTTAGCCATTTAGTGAATATGACCTTGGAAGGGAGTTCCCTTGACAGCCTCTGCCCTGGCATTGACCCACCCTCTTCCCCAGTCATACCCATTCACCCTTTGACACTTGACTCAGGTATGTTCTCTGGGCAGCTGTTCCTGATTCCAGGAATACTCATCTCCTCTTTTGTGCTTCCAAAGAATACTGGAAACATCTCCAATTTACATGTGCATTATCGGAGCTCTCCAGAGAAACAGAACCAATAAAAGATGCTGTTTATAAATAAATAAACACAGATAGATAAATTAATTATGGGAATCGGCTCATGCAAGTTGGAGGCTGAGAGATCCCATAATCCACCATCTACAAGCTGGAAAACCAAGACAACTGGTGGTATAATTAAGTCCAGGTCCAAAGGGCTTTTCCAACCTTCTTTGCCTGCCTAATTCCTGCTCCTTCTCAGGGACTTGCAGCCCAGCCAGCCCTGGTTCAGCCTCACTCTCACACAGGCAGGGTGGGTCTGAGTCTCCTGTCCATTAAAATATTCTGAGCAAAGAGGTCCAAGGGCAGCTCAAACAGAGAAAATGCATTCATCCTTTCTCTGTTTGTTCTATTCATCCCTCAATGGACTGTCTGGTGTCTTCCCACCTTGGCGAAAGTGCTCCTTTTTACTTAGTTTACCTATTCAAAGACTGACCTCTTCCAGAAACTCTCACACACACCAAGAAAAAAAATGCCTCACAAGCTATCTGGACATCCCTTAGCCCGTCAAGTTAACAGAAAATTAGCCAGCACAAGGAACCAGGCTTCCACCAATGCTTTCCTGATCCCACAAGGGCAAATGACTCAGAAGGACACTAGGTCAGTTTCTGATTTTAGTCTCCTTCTTCTGTTGTTATCCTTTTGGACTAGAAACTCCAGGAGGGCAGGACATCTCAGGCATTGTTGTTTTCAGGGGACCGAGGACACCAGGGAGCACAGTACTGGGTCGAAAGTGCTGGCTGGAAGGAGGGGAAGAAAGGAGAAAGGTAGAGGGGAAGACATAAAGAGCCTGCTTCATAGGCACAGAAAAGACAATTTGAAATTACTAGACTGTGAGAGGAGAAAAAAAGCAGAAGAGATGAAAGATGTAAAATGATCACACTGTGACCTATAGCATTTAGTTTAATCAAGTACAAATTGCTTTGCACCTCGGGAAGATGTGAGAACTGGTCAGAGTTTACTTCTTGGAAGAGCTTTCTGAAGTGAAACATTCTTTACAAGGGTCATTTCATGCTCAGCTGGATGGCCAGAGATACCTCGGGCAGGAAAACTCCTGGCACTCTGGCCAGGAAGAGAGCAGAGGCGCTGGCCGTGGAGGGGTCTGAGTGTCTGGGCCCCTCCTGGTGCAGCAATAGGTCTGGATGGTCCAGAATCCTTGCAGACCCCAGGGGGCAGACCTCCTCATGGCCCTGCCCATGGGGCTCCTCAGGCACACTCTAGATACCCAATAAAATTTTGTCAAATGCATGGAATATTCCTATTTTATAGACGAGAAAACAGAGGCCTGCAGCTATGGGGACATGGCTAGGTCACATAGCTGGTGGACAGGTTAGCCAAGACTGGTCCAGGTACGGAGTGTCCCAAAGCCCTCTGGATACCTCGGGGAGTGTTTCTCCAGTGTCTGGAGGGGGACCCTCAGGCTGGGCTTAGGTGTGACATGCTCAGGAAACCACCATGAGGTCAGTCTTCATACTTCCCAGGGACTTGGGGCCCAACCAGCCCTGGCTCAGCTTCACTCTCAGATGGGGAGGGTGGGTCTGGGTCTTCTGTCCGTTAAAATATTCTGATTTCTCTTGCTGTTTGCTTTATCTGGAATGCTCTTTCCACCCTTCTTTGCCTGGTTAATTCCTGCTCCTTCTCTGCTGTCAGCTGAGAACACACTTTTCTGTCTCTCCTACCCCACCCTAGACTGTGTCTTGGTCCCTGTGCCCCTTTAGCAAAAATCTTCTGGGTAGAGCCCCTCCATCCTCATGTGTTCCTCGTGCTTTGGCTTTCCTAATGCAGAGCTCACAGGAGTGGGGTCACGGCCACACACCCAGTGCCATTCAGTGCCCAGGGCCCTGAGAAGTCAGATCAAGAGGGAAAGAGAAAAAGAAAAAGCAAACAAGATTTTCTCATCTCAGTTTCCTTGTCTGAAAAATGGGGCTAACAACTCCTACAGGCCTCAAGGATTGGAAGCCAGGATGCAAATGAGGTAGATTGTTTGCAAAAATGTCTGAAATGATCCCTCCTCACCACCAGATTCTGGCCTTTATGACTTTGCAGTCCCCGCATTGAGATGGGGAGTCTTCTCCCTGCCTCTTAACTCTGGGCTGTTCTGATAACTTGCTCTGGCCCAGAGAATGCAGTGACAGTCACAAGTGCCAGTTCCGTACCTGGAACTCAAGGGACTGTGTACCTGGCCCCTCTCCTGACTCTGTAACCTTGTAGGAATAAGGCCAGGCCAGGCCATATGACCCAAGGTAGGTCAGCTCCTACCAACAGTAACCAAGTCCCCAGGTTTGGTCTGGAGAGAGCCTGGTGAAACCAGCAAAGCCCTGTGCTGACTTTGAACACAGGAGCAAGGGAGTTCTGGGATTAGATTTGGGGTTAAAGTCATTGTTTCTTGTTTTTGGTGGCTATGCATGGGGGTGTGGCCAGAACAGCAAATCACAGATCTGGCAAACGTCTAAGGGCAGCAGGTTTCTGGGGAGTATCAAGCCTTCTATTCTCCCTGAGAGATGGCAATGAAGACTCAGTCGGGGGTCCCAGTGCACTGCACTTGGTCCCGTGGAAAAGGTGTTTCCAGGCTGGTTCCTGTGGAATCAGGACTCACTGCCATCTCAGGTCCCAGATGGATGGGGAGCTGGAGGTTCCCACGTGGCCCGAATAACCAGCTGTTGGAGGAGGGGGCACGAAGGCCCCTGTCTGGCGGGACACTCTAGGAAGACAAAGGAGGCTGGACTTATCAGCCCCACTCCTGTCATCTTCACAGGCGAAGATGCATTTTTAACAATTCAGCCTTCCTGACTCTCGCTATTTATCTCAATAAACGTCAGGGTGACTTTTTTCTTTCTCTTTCCCTTTACTATAAAATGATCAGGGAGTAGCGCGGTGAGAAAATGAAGAATTGACACTGCAGGAAAACTCATTTTTAGAGGTTTCTATCAAGTTCCATCAGCTGTGTTGCCACTGAGCAGAGCAAAACAGACTAGGGATAAGAGCTGAGTGCCGAGGAGGAGGCAGGGAGGGTGGACATGGGCAGGTCTGGAAGCCCTGGGATGGGGGGAAGAGGGACAGAGGGGTATACATTCAATTCAGCCCCACCTTCCACACCCTCAAGCCCCCTACAAGGAGCTTTCGCCCGGAGTACCCATCTTGGAAGCCCTTCCCAGCCATCCTCTGACTGCCCCTTGGGGTGAGGATTCTGCAAGGCCCAGGTGACAGACCCACTTGGAGCCTGCTTCTCCCCCCTGCACTGTGCTCTGCCTGTCCAGGGTCCTGGAATCCAGGCCCCGGCGCTCTATAGATCTATGGCTCTATGCAGGTCTCACCCCACGTGCAGCCCACACCACACCATGTGAACACCTCAGGACCAAGAGGGCCAAGGAGCAGCTGTTGAGGGAGGTGGGAGGGACAGGTGGTTCTTAGACCCGAGGCCGTGGCATCTCATGCAGTCCAGGCACCAGTGGCTGAGGACTGAGCTGGCACTGAGCAGAGGAGACAAGAGATGGGGTCAGACCCAACCAAACGTCGGCTTTCCCACCCCTTCCCTGCCTGAGTGCTCCGCATACAGCCTAAACAGCCTGTCCCCACCTTGTGGGTGCAGAAGGTGGGGCTCAGTAGGGAAGTGCTAGCCTGCCATCACAACCAGCTGGCTGGGGACACAGAATTAGAGCCCTATGTGTCTGAACCTGGGCCCTCAGGGGTGGCAGGCAGCTCAATACAGGGATGTGGAACCTAGACGTGCCCCAGGCTGCTTGTGTGTGGATCCTGTCTCTCCGCACTGCTGGCCGGGTGACTTTGAAGGACTCTTTATCCTCTTGGTTCCTCAGGCTCCTCTACTGTACACTGCAGAATAATTCAAGTTCACTGTCCTTTACCTGCAATTCCCAAATCGCCAAAGTTCCTAAAAGAAAAAGATGCATTTTTCTTTCCTTGAATTTGGGCATCAAAACTAGTCTGATGGCAAAACCTGACCAAAGCTAACCTGAGGTTATTTGAGTCTATATGTAAACCACCCAATTGATGAGAATTGCTTAAGAAGTATTAGCAATTCTCATCACCAGGGTCTGCCCAAGGGTTTGAGTGGGAATTGTGGCTGTTGTCTCAAAGCGTTGTTTTAAAGACGATAGGACAAACAGCTCAATATATTAAAAAAAAAATTATAAGTGTGAAGGAAAGATTCTCAAAGAGGGAGACATAAGGGATTTACCAACCAATCACAAAGCGTCAAATTCATTTGAATCCTGAATCAACTTTAAAACAAAGACAAAAACCAAACATCTGTGAAGCCATTGGAAACATGAATATTGTCTGCATATTTGGACTATTAAGGACTTATCATTAATTTGGGTGGATATGATAATGGTAGCAGTTATGTGAAAAACATAAATAATAATAAAATAAAATAAACAATAAAGCAGGCTACAGAGGAAAAATGTATAGATTAGTAGCCCCAAGGCTATAACTGAATTGAAACCGCCACTTTCTTCTCAGTCTTTGGCAGGTGAGGACCACAACTTTGTTTTTCTTTCCACCTGTGACAAGCAAGGTTCTCAGCTCTACATAAGAACTCAACAAGTTTGTGCTCAAAGACTTTTAACCTTGTCCCTCCGAGGCTTGTGATTGGAGAGTCACTCAACAAACAATCACTAAGCAGCTATTGTGTATTGTTGGTTACATTGGGGAACAACAAGGCATGGGGGAGAAGTAAATGCCAAAGGTCAGATGGAGATTTGTGTGGCGATGCAAATAAAGAAACACAATGTGACAGAAATAATGGTGGATAGGGTTCAGGGGCATAGTGAGACAGGTGTCTGGATAGTCTGTAGGAGGAGGTGACATTGTGCTAAGATATCAGTGCTAGGAGAGAAGTAGGAAGAAAAGCCTCCTGGGAAAAGGAAAGGAAAGAAGTAGGAAAGAAAAGCCTCTTGTATATTTGAGCAAATGAGCAAAGATCAGTGTGGTGGAAGGACCAAAGATCAGAAAGGGGACATGGACAGGCAGGCAGATGTGGTGGCGGGGGGGCTGCACACCCTGCCTTCCTTTGGGTGCCCTTCAGACCACCCTCCCTACCACCAGAGGACCGACCTGCACGTCTGCACAGACAGCAGCATCAGGGCTCTGGTGCCCTCCAGTGCCCTGGCTCCTCTCGGGCTCTGCAGGCCCCGGAGCCACAGCTGGCAGCAGCTGCTTTTCTTTCCCACAGTCCCAGCTCCGTGGGGTCCTTTGCCCTGGCTGCAGCTCTCCTGGGGCCTGGAAACAGCTTCCCCTTTGTCCCTTTCGGGACCGGGATGGAAGCAGCTCCCACTGTGGCTGCCCCCACACAGGTGCCTTCCCACCCTTGCTAGTTTCCAATGCACCTGCCACACCCAGTGAATCACCCGTCCTGGAACGCCCTTCCCTCACTTCTCACACGGGCTATCTGTGCCCAGCTAGCACCGTGGCGAGCACTCCATAGAGAGGCGTCTGGATTTTATTGTAAGACAGTAGAAGTTCAAAGCGGGGCTTAATTTTGATCTGATGCTTTGTTGCGATCCCCCTGCCTGCGATGGGAGCGGGCCAGGGTGTGGGGGGAGAATGGGTGGGGGGTACGTCGGATTCCCGCAGGGCTCTGTAGAGGTGGATGGGATGTGCTCCAAGGCTCACGGAGTCAGACAGGGCCAGATCAGGCAGGACCGATAGCTGGAACCACTGAGCCAGCGAGATTCCAGACCAGCTGGGGAGGGAGGGAGACCTGGGCAGTGAGAAAGGAAGGAGCAAGGTGAGGGCACGAATAGGAGCCATTAGCCCCTGGTGACCTATTTAGCAGGAACATTGGGCAGCCTACACAGTCCCCGGCTCCAAAGCCTGCATTTTAACCAGCAGCCGACTAATTGCTTCATACACACGCCTGTAGTGTCACTGCATGGAACTGAGCAGCGCTGAGGCTGGTCCTGGTCACGACCACCTCTCACTGGGAAGGTCCACATCCACGCCTGTCTGGCTCTGCCCTCTCTTCCACACTGGCAGGGTGATGAGAGGTGGGACTGCCCAAGAGCTGTCAGAGACTCAGTGGAGAACAGGCACGTGTCTGCAGGAGGGAAGCAAGAACCAAAGGCGTATACCCTGGGAGACTCGAGAATAGACCTCTGTGGGTGACATGTGGGTGCTGGGCAGTGGCCGCTGTCATCACAGGGGAATGATTAGAATCCTAAAAATCCCTCACTGTTTCTCCCAGGGCCACGGCGCCCTTTGGAAAAATGGATGTTTCCTGCCAGATCGTTCCCTAAAGATCCATTTGTCACAGGCTATTGTGTAAATCCATGTTTGGCCCATTTTTTAAAATGTGAATTATCCACATGACTGGCCTTAATGCTCCCTTCTCCAAACTCTGGAAATGTGGCCACTATTAGGAGCCCAGAGAGGAGCCATAAAGTATCACTGGGAGTGGCCTATAGTCAGCAGGGCCTATAGGGGTAGCTGGGGACAGGGCCTGGGTGGGGCAGGTCATTTCTGGGGTTGCAAAGTGTCCAGGATACTGGTCCCCCTGGGGTCACCGCCTGTCTCAGTCGGTTTGAGCTGCTGTGACAACTTCTGCGGCCTGGGGGGCTTAAGCCACAGACACGTCCCTCTCCCAGTCCTCAGGTGGGTGCCTGAGTCCAGGTGTCACAGAGTCAGTATCAGGGCAGCTCCTGGTCACAGTATCTTGTCAGAGACAGCACCTTCTCTCTGTGTCCTCACATAGAGGAAGGGGAGAGAGCTTTCTGGGCCTCTTTACAAGGGAACTAATCCCACTCAAGAGGGCTGCACCCCAAAAGGGTCTCCCCTCCCAAGGCCCCACGTGGACACCATTGTGTGCGGATGAGGTTTCAACATCTGAATTCTCTGGCAGGACACAGACACTCAGTCCGTAGCTCCACCCATCGTCTCCGTCCAGAGTCCTCGGTAGAGAGGCCAGGATGCCAGAGAAAGGCCAGCCTCCAGGTCATTCATCCCAGGAAGGCTCTCTGTGCCCCTACTGTGCACCAGCCTGTGCAGGGCCTGGGGGCAGCAGTGAACTCCCCAGGTCCCTACCCCGAGGGGCCGGAGTTCTGGAGAAGGGAAGAAGGAAGAGCTAGGTAAACAATACAGCTGCCGGCTCATTCCAAGTGGGGACAGGTGCTGGGAAGAGAGCAAACCCTCGTTACGTTACACAGAGAGTCTGGCTCAGGGTAGGGCTGAACAGAGACCACCTTAGACCATGGGGACTGTGGTCTCTCTGAGAAGGGGCCCCTCGAGCTGAGAGCTAAAGGTTAAAGAGGAGCAGACATTTGAACGTCAGATGGAATGACAGGCCAGGCAGGGGCGGTGGTGGGGGCTCAAGCTGGACCAGGAGCAGAAACAGAGATGGGAGTCAGGGATGACTGAGGACGGGCTACTCCCTGGGAGGCCCACTCTGACATTCTCCATGGAATGCTCTCCTCCAACCCCTTCCCTGCCTCTCTCCTCCGCATCCCTAAGGGCTCTGTTGAAATGTTTCTTCCTCCAGGAAGTCGTCCCTGAACCCTCCAGACCTACTTGGAACTGTTATTCATAGTCTTACCTCTTGCCCTTTTCTTTGACATTCAAAGTAAATCCAATCCCTTATTTAACCTTGCTTCTGCTGGCTGCTGATATTCATGAGAGGAGACCCGAGACGTGGGGGTTTGTCTTGGTCACAGCAGCACCTCCAGCACTGTGCACAGTTCTAGTCCATGATGGACATTCAGCAAATGTTTGTTGAATGAATAAATGAATCCATCCAGTCCAACAGAACTTCTTCCTACCAACTCCTGCATCCTCCTTTACTGATCACTGCCCTTACTATGAGGTTTCAGGCTGTGGTGGCATCACTCGGAGCTGTTAAGCTGATGCTAAGTTAATTCTTTGATTTTTAGGTAAGCTTTACGATGGCCCCAACAATCCTCACCTCCTTATATTCATGCTTTTGTATAATTCCCTCTCCCTGCTAGAACATGCTAGAAAGGATGGGATTTACTTCCATTATTAGATTATAAAGGCTGTGTGTTCCATTTGGGGTGTTCTTTCTCACTCTTTCTTGGACTGCTCATCTTGGGAATGGCCAGCTGTCATGTTTAAGGCGGCCCATAAAGTGGCCTTAGAAGCAGATCTTCCCAGGTCAGTCTTAAGATGACTGCAGCCATGTAAGAGACCTGAAGCTTGAGGAGCCCTGTTAAGCTCTGCCCAGATTCCTGCCCCACAGAAACTGTGAGATGATAAAGGTTTGTTGTTTTAAGCTGTTAAGTTTTGGGGTCATTTTTTAATGCAACACCAGATAACTAATACAGTCCTTCACCTGCTTAAAATTTTCTTATGTTTTCTTATAAGCTTTCAGGATAATTTTTTTTTTTTTTTTTTTGGTTGCAGCCGTCATTGTTGTTTGGTGGGCCCCAGCTGGATTTGAACCCTCCAGCTCAGGTGTACGTGGCTAGAGCCTTAGCCGGTTAAGCCACAGGCACCGAGCCAGCTTTCAGGATAATTTTTAAAATCCCTTTGTGTGGGATTCTCAACAGGTTGAGGTCATAATCTTTTCCTAATCTTTATATGTGCTTTCAACACTTAACACAGAGTCTGACTTATAATAACTACATATTATTTGCAGGATGAAGGGAGGAAAGGAGAAAAGACTAAAATTTATGTTTTTAAATACTCTGTTTGGGACGGCCTCATAGATTGAATGGAACTAGCCATCCTGGAAATCTAAGCCACTCATGGACTCACATTCACCTTGCCACAGTAATTGGTTCAGGGATAGTTCAATCAGCATAAACGTTAGGATTTTTGCTGAGAACTCTGTGATGTGGATGTCTCTGTCTTCCTGAATGGTTGGTGGAGGACATGAAGTTGAAACCTGATGCAGCCACTTTATCGCCATGAATAAAACCAGCCTGAGGTCAAAATCAATATATGAACATGAGTACCGCAGAGAAAACTGCAAAGAAGTAAACATGACCCCCTGATCAAACCACCCCTGAAGCCCACATCTAGAACTTAAAAAAAAATTTAGAATATTACTGGGGTACATAAGTTTTGGTTACACAATTTGCTTTTATACATTTTAGGTGGAAGCTATAAGTGTGCCATTCACCCAGAATATGTGCAGTGTACAAGTTAGGTGTGAATTAGCCCAACCCCTCCCCCCTTCCCACCTACTGAATTCCCATTGAGTTTTGAACTTTTTAATTCCATGAGCTAGTAAACTCTATTGTTTTGAGAAGTTTATGTTTTATTTTCTGTTTCTGAAAACTGTAAAGATCCCATTTTATACAAGTTTCTATCAGCAAAAGTCATCTTTTTCTTGTTCCCTATTAAACTCAGCTGTCTAATGAGTCTATTACTCAATGCTTTCATGTGCTAAGCTCTTGTTCTTGTCCTAAAACTGAGACTTCTTCTAGGAACAAAAACCAAAAAACAAAACAAAAACAAACAAACAACCCCATATAAACAAACCCAGATCGCCCACGTTTAAAGGGGAGCTCCATTTCTGTGGGCTGAATTGTGTAGCCCTGAATTCATGCGTTGAAGTCCTAACCCTCAATATGACTGTATTTGGAGATA
This sequence comes from Arctocebus calabarensis, assembly GCA_963573935.1. Classification (NCBI taxonomy): domain Eukaryota; kingdom Metazoa; phylum Chordata; class Mammalia; order Primates; family Lorisidae; genus Arctocebus; species Arctocebus calabarensis. The sequence continues at coordinate 23,324 of CAUYON010104616.1, read as the reverse complement.
GGGCTTTTAGGAGGTGAAAATGAAAGTGAAATGGTATTATAGGATGAGGTCCTAACCCTGTAAGAGTGAGATCACTGTCGCTCTCTGCCCACGTGCACACACGGAGGAAAGGCCATGCCTGGACGTAGCAAATAGGCAACCATCTATGATCCCAGGAGAGTGCCCTCTGCTGGCACCTTGATCTTGGACTTGCTACCTCAAGAACTGTGAGAAAATTAATTTCTGTTGTTTAAGGCACACCGGCTATGGTATTTTGGTTTGGCTGTCTAAGCTCACGGAGACAAGCAGCAAAGGAACAACAGATGTCAACAGGTGTCAACAGCTATCTGGGCACAGAAGGCAGACCACATAGTTCCTCCTGGTGGGATCAGGGAAAGGAGGTGACACTTGAGCTAGTTTGGCGGGTGCTAAAAATTTCACCAGGTGGGACAGAGGAAGGGAATTCCGGGCAGGAAAGACACGAGGGCAAATGTCCAGACCTGGGGAGGTGCCTAAGATATTGGTTCTTTTTTTTTTTTTTGGTGGCTGAGACATTGGGACAATCTGTATCTTGGCCAAGGGTGAGGAGCCATGCAGGGCAGAGGCCAGAGGCAAGGCTGGAAAAACCCCAGGGATCAGCATCTAATCAAAGGCCATGTCAAGGGGACAGACTATCTAAACACAGGGGGACCCATTGGAGAGGTTGGAGCAGTGACCCAGCCTTGTCTTTGAAGGAGTTAGACTTTATAACATCTATGAGGTCCCTTCTGGCTCTCAAATGCTAGGAGCTAGCAGAAGCTAGCAACAGTTAGTGACTTTAATTGGGTAAAAATGAATAGACTTGTTTGAATTGAGGTCACACAAATAGGTTGGGAGTTTCATGAAGTCCTGGGAGCAAGTTGGGGGCAGATTGCAGAGGCTACAGCCTTAGTAACAGAGGCTCCCTCCTGTGGCATCTGATGGAGCAGGACACAGCCAAGTGCCTGGATTGGTCTTCCTGGGAACAGCCTCCCCAGATGTGCCTACACCATCCACTGCTTTTGCTGGGAATGTACATACAGAACCCTCAGGAGCAGCCTCCCCAAGGCCAGCCCCCAGTGAAATCAAACCATCTGTCTTTTCCTTTAGAGAGTTTACGCTCAAGTTTTCCCCTTGGGAGAGGGCAGATTCTCATTTCATCACACTGGTAAGAAACAGCAACTCTCACAGCAGTGGACAGGGACCTTTTGATGGAAAACTTCAGGCCAGAAAAACATCAAAGGCAATTTGGTGCGGACTCCCAAAGTCAGAGGGAAGTCCAGCCTCCCCCTTGGAGATTTCCACCTGAGTTAAGTAAAAAGACTTTTCTTTTCTTTTTTTTTTTTTTTTTTTGTGACATTCGTACTTTTTCACTCTGGGTAGAGTGCCATGGCATCACAGCTCACAGCAACCTTCAACTCCTGGGCTTAGGCGATTCTCTTGCTTCAGCCTCCCGAGTAGCTGGGACTACAGGTACCTGCCACAATGCTCAGCTAGTTTTTTCTTGTTGCAGTTTGGCCGGGGTGAGTTTGAATTCGCCACCCTCGGTATATGGGGCCGGCGCCCTACTCACTGAGCCACAGGCTCTGCCCAGTTAAAAGACTTTTCTTGAACATAATCAAGCCCCATGTGTTCCTCTCATAGCAGCCCCAGTGGAAGCCATAATTAAGCCAAGTCCTCTGGCAGTGAAGGTTGGGACCCCTTCCTGTCAGACTCCAGCCTGCCTGCTCATCACAGCTCTGCTCACCTGGCAGGAATCAGGGATCAACAGGACTTCCCAATCTTAGCTACTCTGGAACCTTAAAGCTGTGTCTGTTTGTCACGGGAGGAAGCTCCAGAAAACCCGAGTTCGAATCCTAGCTCAGTCACTGGTCTGGAAAATGCGGATAACAGTTCCAAGATCACATCCTTTTGAAGGAGTTAAAGGGCAAATGTGCATAGTGTGTGGAGCACAGGGTCCTACACAGAATAGATCTTGGTGACTGCTGGCTCCCTTCTTTCCCCTCTCTGTTTATAAACAAAGAAATAAAAAAGATACAAAAAAAGATATTAGCAAACCCTAACATATAGTGGTCCAGCATGATAAAAGTTGATTTTTCTCCCATGTGGTGAGAATAGCTCTCCCTGATTGGTGGGTGATTCCCTCCAGGAAGCAACCAAGCAGAGGAAGCAACCCAGGCTCCTTCCATCTTGTGGCTCTGCCATCTTCAACTGACTTCTGAGGTGGAGTCATTCTGCTCATCACAGGAGAAAGGAGCACCTGTGAAGTTCTCTAGGACCCAAAGTGGAAGCAACATATGTCACTTCTGCTCTCATCCTGTTGGTGTGGACTCAGTCACACGATTCCACTCCCCCTGCAGAGGAAGCTGGAAGGTGTAGTCCTGCTGTGTGCCCAGGAAGAAGAAAGATATTTGCTGGACACATGGACAGTCTCTGCCACACCTGGAAAGGTGAAAAGATGCCTCCAGAGGGTGAAGAGCTGAGCCCACCTTAGAACCCAGCCTCACAGCCTGCACCTGGACCCCAGGCTCTGTCCTCCACATGTTACACCCAGAGTGAATGAAGCAGAGTCACAGGATGGCCAGTGGGACCTCAGTCACAGGTTCACCTGCACAGCAGGAAGAAGGCTCCCAGGTGGTCCACACACTGCATCTGTTGTCTGAAGAATGATGGGCCAGGGGCCGAGAGCCAGGGCTCTAGGGCTCTTGGCCATGAAACTGGACCAGATGCAGATTTGGCCTCAGGTCCTCTTGGGAACACTTTCCTCATCTGCCCGATAAGGCTGAGGAGAAGGATCCATCACAGGGGGCATGTGAGGGCCAGTGAGACTTGCCTTTTCCATCCTCGCTTCTCCCAGGCCCTGCTTTCTGCTGGGTAGTTCTGATTTAGTCAAGCTGCAGTGCTTTGGGTGATGTTGGCTCCAGGGGTCCCTCCTTCCCAGGGGTGTTTGAATACAATGGAAAATCAGAAAGGTGGGAAGAAAATCATGCAGGTCACTGAGACCAAACCCCTCCCATCAGAAGACAAGGACAGTGGCACTCAGAGACTGGACACTTCATAAATATGCAGAACCCTGACCCAGAAGTCCCCCTTCCAGCAATAACCCTTAGAAATGATCAGGGATATACATGGAGATCCCATATAAGATGGTGCTTATAGTAGCTAAAAAGGAGCATACAATAATAAACTTGGAAATAATTTACCTGGAAATAGACAGTGCCTCAGGAGTTAGGTAAAGTTATTTATGCTCCATCCATTCAAAGTAAAACTAGGCAGTGATTTCACGTTTCAGAATGATTCTGTAGAGGATGTTAAGTGGCAAGGCAAGATATTTATGGCACAGTGGATGTAAACAGAAGAATACAGAACAGTATGTTCTATACTGTATGTTATCCTTTTGTAGTGTACATTTGTAGAAAAAAATATAAACACAAACACACACACACTTTGGTATTTATACCAATGTTTGACAGAGGTTATATTTTGGTAATGGGATTATGAATTATCTTTTTTTTCTTTTCTTCAGTTTGTATTTTCTGCAATAACCATGCATACTTTTTCTAAGAAAAAAAAATACATTCTTAAATCGAGAGGTTTTTGAAGTTTTCGTTTTGGCATTTCCAGGAATGGATAAAGGAAATTCTGTACTTCTCTGAGTTTAGGGTTTGGTAAGCAAGAATATCTGAAACAGAGTCATGGTTACCAGGGTAAGGTCTGAACTTCTTTTGCCCTGGAGATCCTTGAGAAGTGTGTGTGTGTGTGTGTGTTAAAGTTAGGGTCTCACTATGTTGCCCAGCCTTGTCTCAAACTTTTGGGCTCAAGCGATCTTCCTGCCTCAGCCTCACCAGTAGCTGGGACCAATTCCACACCTGATGGAATTGTATTTTTTCATTTTTCAGAGTATTCCTGTGTCTGGGATTGTTTTCTGTGGCTGTAACAGAATACTTGAACTTGGGTAATTGATAACAAACAAAAAAATATATAACTCATGGTTCTGTAATCTCTAATGAAAACTTTGAGGGGATACATTCGAACTACAGCATCTTGATTTCAGCTTCCTGACTTACAGTTCCAATCAACTTTTTCCTTTCTGAGTAGATTTGAGTACATGAGGAAGAGCTCAACAATACTGTATTGGTCAGCTGTAGCTCTGCAACAGCCACAAGCTTGAGTGCAACATAGCACAACCAGTATTTCTGTCACAATCTATGTGTGGGTGGCTCTGAGCCACAAGTTGGAGGCAGGGCTGCCCCTGTGTGCATCCCGTCCTCCTACGACCAGAGGGCTGGATAGGGTTCCTTTATCACCTGGCATAGTGGTGGACGCCCAAGAGAGCATGCAGGAACCTGCAATGCCTCTTCAGGCCTAGATTCAAAAATAACAACTGTCACTTCTGCCTCATGCCATTACCAAAAGAAAGCGGAACCCGAAGTCGAGGAGCCCTGAGGTTCACTCCGCCTTCTGGGGAGCAACTGTAGTCTCTTGGCAAAGTGCACGGGTTTTAATCCAACGTCTCACATCCACAAATGATCACTGTGGTCAGGTCATGGTGCAAGACAGCTGAACGTACTCGGTACACTTAAAAAGAACATCCTCCTCCCCTGACTCTACCGGTAAGATATCCTTATAATGAAAAGTATGAAAAGGAACTACCATCTCATAATTCAATTACTACCATCATCATAATTCCATTTCCTGGGTTGGTCCTGGTTAGGATTTTGGTGCCTGTCCTCGTAATATGCACATCAGTTTACACACTCAAATAAATATGAACAAAATCATGTATTCAGATACAGCAAAAGCGGGGTTGTACTTTGTTTTTATATGCTACCTTTTTCACTGAAGCTCACTTTGTGAGCTTTTTCTTAAATGACCAATTTTCTTTTAAAACCAGGCTTCTTTGTGGCTGTATGATACTTTAAAATTGTACCATAAGTTATCCAGACCCACACTCTCCAATGTGGTGGCTGCTAGCCACCAGTGCCCACGGAGCATTTCAAATGCTGCTGGTCTGAACTGAAATGTGTCTCAGTATGAAATACAAGGCAGCCTTTGAAGACGAGGCACAAAACAAAGGCAGTAAAATACCATACTAATAGTTTTTATATTGATTTTCTGTTGAAATATTATTTCAAGTTAAAGAAAATGCATTATTAAAATGAATTTCATCTGTTTCTTTTTACTTTTTTTTGAGACAGAGTCTCGCTTTGTGGCCCTCTGTAGAGTACTGTGGCATCGCAGCTCATAGCAGCCTCAAAGTCTTGGGCTTAAGTGATCCTCTTGCCTCAGGCTCCCAAGTAGTGGGAGATGTCTGCCACAAGGGCCAGCTATTTTTAGAGACAGGGTCTGAATCTTGCTCAGGGTGGTCTGGAAATCCTGAACTCAAACAATCCACCCACCTTGGACCTGCCTACTAGAAAATTAAAATTTACACATATATGTGACTCACATTTGTGGTTCATGTCACATTATGTTTCAGTTGTATGACACTGGCCTGGACAATCCCCTGTGGTCAGATATTTAGGCTATTTGAGATTTTTTTCCACTATAAACAACACCACAATGAATGTCATAGAACACAGTACTAGTTGACATTTATTGAGCTGTGTTCATATGTCTGGCTCTGTGCAAAGCACTTTTCACACGTGGCCTCATGTGAGCCTCAATCTCCCCTCTCTGGAAGGTACAATTACTGTCCCCACTTAAAGATAAGAAATCCAGGACTCAGAGGTATTAGAAACGTGCTCCAGGTCACACAGCTACTAGTTAATTGGTACAGCCAAAACTGAAAGCAGATCTGATTGATTCCCATGATGTTTACCAGAAGACTAACCTCACTTTTTGTGTATCTTTCTAATAATTGCCTTGGGATTAATTTCATGCAGTGCGAGTCATGAGTCAAAGAGTTTGCACATGCTCTTGGGGCATATTACCAGCACATCTTTCAGAAAGAAGATGCCAATTCAAACTACAAACAGTGACCAGAGTAGGGTGGGATGGGCCCTCCACTGAATGCAAAATCATTCCCCAAGAATTCTCAGAGGCAGTGACCCTGGGCTGAGCTCCAGAAGGGAAAACTGGGGGAAGCAATTCCAGGCAGGAGACAGAATAAATGGAAAGTCACCAAGATAGGACTGAGTTCTGCAATCAGAGAGCCAGGCAGAAGCCCCTGGGTCTGCAGCCTGTTGAGAGGGGTGGGGTAGAGGGGAGCAGGGCAGTGAGTCAGGGAGGAGGTTAAGTTTGATTCCAAGAACAGGAGGAAGTCCTCAGTGTAGTGGATACACATTCTGAGGGACCCGAAACGTACATCTTTTTTAGGATATCCCAAAAAGAGCCCCAAATAAGGACTCCAAATGACCTACATAATTTAACATTTATTTAGAATGTGAAAAGAAATCACAGTATGTTACAGATTTTAAAAAGCTGAAAATTACCAAAATCATCACAATCAAGAAAAAGAACACAGGTTTTTATATATATATATATATAATTAGCTCCCGACACACCTCCACGGTAGTTTTGCCCTTATATTTTGGGGCTGCATCCTCTTGGATTACATCTTCTATGGCAATGACCTTGTATTATCATTTTCTGTAGAGAGGATAGAAAGATTAATTCCTTTTTCTTCTAGGAGAGTTTGATAGAAATTGATTTTTTATTATCGGTGGTTTAGAAACATTTTATTTTCATCATTGCAATTCATTACTGGTAATGTCCCATAAATCTGTAGGATAATTGCCAAGTCTGGGGAAACTTGGATCAAGGTTTCTTCATACAGCAACTGTGAGATTTGAGGGCTTTATAAAACTTCCTGATCAACCATGAACCCCAATTAGTCCCTAAATTGATGAAGCTCATTAACCAAATTGCCAGGGCCTTGGAAGGGGCTCGGGGAATGGCTGTACAGCTAAAGCCACAAGTAAACCCCCCTCCACCTGGAGAGGATTCCACAGGGGAGGGGAGGGTCTGGCCCCGCTGGTTGGACTCTCAGGGCCAGGGACACAGCTGGTGTACAGTTGGGCTGTGCAGGAGAGAAGGTGATGCCTTGACTAGCTCTGGGAAAGAGGACAGATTCCTGAGATGTGTGGGATGGGCTGGCCTGGGAAAAGGCAAGAAATATCTCAAGGCTAAGTGTCGGCCATGCTACATCTCAGATTAGACTTGTTGCTTTGTTCTTTGCTTTTTCCTTGCATTTTGGGGCCCCGGGGCCTGGCTTGCTTTCCCTGAGTCCCTCCCTTTGATGTCTGGGCCCTTTGCATGTACTGGAACTAGAGAATAACACTAGTATCAATAACTGTTGTCTAGGCTATTTCTGGTTTCCAGCACTGCACTAAGAACTCAGCGTGCCTTTTGTCAGTTACTCCTCCTGACCACCCTATGAGGTGGGTACTGGCATAACCCCATTTCACAGCTGAGGAAACTGAGTCCCAGAGGTCCAGTGACTCAGCTGTGGTCACACTGTAAGTGGTAGAATCATGGTTCTATCTAAATTTGAGACCTTAATGCAAATCGCCTCTCCCCCTCTGTGGCTCAGGGCCCATCTGTAGGACACTATGCCCCTTAGAGGTCATTGCTATTTAAGGACAGCATTTCCATTCTTACAGGCCCTAGAACTCTCCCCTGCTGCCTCCTCAGCCACTTACGTGGGTGGAGCACCCCGGGACAGAAGCACAGGGTCTCCCCCACCCCACACAGCGAAACAGGTGCTAACTCCTGCAAGAGGCCCAGAGCCTCCTAACAGGAAACCTCCCTTGACTAGAAATGTCTTTAACACCCTATTGATGGCTTCCCCCCATTGCTCTGTGCCAAAGTGGAAACAAACAGGGCATGGTTCAACAGGGTGGTTTTATATGAAATGAGGAGGATCACTTTCCTGGTGGCATGTCTTCTGTGCTGCATGACAGATGGCTCTCAGAGAAGTAGATTTGTATTTCATGAGGACACTCTAGTCAAAAGATCAATGATGCTTCTCGGAATCTCTCTGCCAGTCCACGGGGGCGGAAGAGCCCGGTGAGAAGCCTGCAGAGATCCAGCTAAAATTAGGCAACTGCCGACAGAGGCTGGATTCAGAATCACAGCGTATTGACTTCCAAAGTGATGCTGAAGCCCGACGACTTTAATTGGCTTCTGTGTTCTGCCTTTGCAGAGAGGGGCCTTCTGTAATGAAGTGGCTCCTCCCTGGGGAATGGAGGTATTTGAGAGTGGGCTGAGGATTTGCCAGAGTGCAGGTTGGAGTGAATGAGTGGTCCAGCAGAGCATGGGAGAGCTGTTCTGCCACCCGCTAGCCACGTCACCTTGAGCACATTATCTCAGTTTTGTATGTACATAGATAGAATTCTTTTATAGACATATGTATATGTGTAAATGACGTAAAGGCTTTAAATGTCTAGCACGCAGTACATAATCAATATATTTCTGAGTTATTAATACGCCATAGAATCCTAGAGTGAAAGGAAGCACAGTGCTATCCCTTCTCTTTACAAAGGAGAAAACTAAGGCCCAGACTGGTTAAGTGGCTTGACCAAGGCTACACAGCAAATTCGTGGCAGCTTTGAGCCTAGAACCCTAGCATCCTGATGTGCAACCAAGTTCCTGTCACCCCACTGGCATCTTTTCATGTGGATTCCATCCTTGTCCCCATAGCCCTTCCTGGCCTGAAACAACCTTGGCCTATCAGCCAGAGGCAGACTGAGCTGAAGTAGGGGAAGAGCTGATGAAGCTGTCTCTGCAGGGGCCCTTTAACAAGCAACTGGGCAACCTCTTGCCCCTAGGTTGCCAGACCTGCTAGTGAGCAAAGGTGGAAAGCTTTCATGGAATCTCATCTTAGAGATCAAAAGCCCCTCTGCTCTGGGGAAGCCCACGTGGGCAGAGCCCTTGGACACTGGTTCTGTCCCCTCCTGTCCTCCCAGTTCCCCATCCTCCCTCCACAACCCCTCTGCTATCCTGCCGCATCCCTGTCTCCCATCCTGCACTCGAGGCTAGTTCCTCCTTCCTCGTGTTTTCTTCTTTTCCCTCCTCCCCTCCCCCTTCTCTCTGCCCTTGCCCCCTTGGTCCCCCTGCACTTTCAGCTGTCCAGTGTTACCCACTCTTCCACAGTCCCTTAGCCTTCTGACTGTAACCCAGGCCACGCCCTTTCCTGGCCAGAATTCTTTCCATCCCCCTGAGGCCACTCCTGACCATCTGCTTCTCTCCATGCCCACACGGCTGCCCTGCCCTCCTCTGTCCTTGCAGGACTCTCAGCTCATCTATCTACAGCTGCACCCAGGTGTCTTCCCCCAAATGCAGCAGCCCTGAGCACATCCTCCTGCTGAAACAAGAACAGGCTGCTGAGTCCCTGAGGCCTGCAGGTTAACATACAAACCCTGCACCTGGCATTCAAGGCCCTTCCTGCCTGACTCCTGCCACTCTTGGCCCCCAGTGCTCCCACTAAAGTCTCCCGGCTTCCCAGCCACACAGCACTAGCTCCCCTGCACCTGGGCCTCTGCATCGCCCCTCAGCCCTCAATGTCTTCCCCCTTTTCTGCTTGGTGACTCTTGCTCGTCTCCTAGGATTCAACCCAGAGGTGACTCTGCAGAGCTGACCCTTACCCACTGCCCCAACAGCAACCTTTACCTGTGACGGTCCAGGGAGCCCCCCAGGTATGAGCCCCTGAGGGCAGAGGGGCCTTTCTCCTGGATCCCCTCAAGGCCTCTCAGCCCAGTCCTAGCACAAAACCCAGCCCCCAGCTATACATCATGTGTGGAGTTGCAAAGGCATCACAACTGGCCATGTCCAAGTCCAAGATCATAACACAAGCTCCCCCTACAAACCTGCCCCTTCTGGGGCTCCTCTCTACTAGGTGAACTGGACTCTGAAAGCTATTGGTTCTCAGACACCAGTGCCTGGCAGCAGCCATGTGCCAGTGTCTAGATGCTCCTAAAGACCCAGTAAAGGGAAGAAGAGCCACACTGGCTGCACTGTCCTCAGCCCCTCCAAAACCAACCTATTAGTTCTTTAATGAGGAGCCCAGGGAGCATTCTCAAGGGCCCTGGGCTGGTCCCCAAATCACAGCAGTTGTGAATTACTAATCCCCTGCAAAGGCTCCAGTGTCCTGGGCAAATACAGTGTGAAAGCCTTCTGCACCTCCCTGGGCCCCGTCTAGATCAGGAGAGGATGAGCTGTGGAAGCTGGGGGACAAGTCAGGGGGAGCCTGAGTGAGCAGAGGGAGGGAATGGAGTGGGGCCCCTTCTGTAAATGAGGCCACTGTGGCTCAGGGGTCAGCAGCTGCCTTTTGCTGGTTAGTGGGCAGGTGACCATCTGTGACACAGATACAGGGAAGAAGACTATCAGCTGTTATAAGGCCCCTTTGGATGGGAACCTGCCATCAGGATGGTCTAAGAACTGGGGGAGCCCAGGGACTGATCCCCACAGGCCTAGGTTTGAATCTGGCTCCGCTCCCTGGAGGGAGTGTCCTTGGGAGAGTCTCACCACCCCTGGAGCCTCCATTTCACACCTGGATCAGGTGAGTGGGGCTGGAGGGGCCTGAAAAATAGCGCTTAAGATTTGGGTCTTTGCTTTAGGAGCCCAGGGAGCCTCTAAGGGGCTTTAAACAGCAGGAGGACAGGAAGGTTTTGCATTTCAAGTAGATCACTTGGACCTTTATCACAGCCCTTGTTTGGGTTGTGGGGACAAAATGGCAAAATGCTGCTGACAAGCTTAGACTAGTAGTGATGGCTCAGAGCAGCTTCCAGGAAATGGCAGCAAATATTTTCAGGGGGGAGGAGGGTGGAGTGGGAAGTGGACCAGGGCCTCTGGGCAGATGCTGCAGCCCCACCGGTCACAGCAGCCCTGCCCACCATAGAAGCCCCGCCCACCACAGCATCCCTGTCCATCACAGCAGAGGCCACTCCCCTGTGCTAGTGCTGAGCTGAGCACAGCACATCTCACTGTGTCCTCACAGTGCCTGGTAAGGTGGGTGTTGGCCATTGTTACCACTCCACTTTATAGGAGGTCAAGGAAAGTGCAGTAACTTGCCTACTGTGAAAGTCCCAAGCCATCATCAGAGACAGAGGACACAGAAATGGGTCAGACACAGACCCTGCCCTAAAGAAGTTACCAGTTTCATGTGAGGAGGGGAGTTCTAATATAAATAGTGTTTTGACATTTACTATGAAATGGATGAGATGGGAAGTGCGTGGAAGGTGCAGACACATTGTAGAGGAGAGGGACGAAGTCCACACGGGGTGGGGTGTTCGGGAAGGCTTCTGAGAGGAGGAGGCAGCTTTAGGAAGGACGCCTGCCTGCCTGCCCTCCCAGGGCTCCTTCTGCCCCTTGCCAACCACCTCTCCACTGGCAGGTGATGGTGTTGATCAATGCACTGGTACACAGGGTTTGGCCAGCCAGGCTGCAGGAGGGGAGCAGCCACCCAGCCCTGTCCCATCCACTGCCAGCTCCACACTCATCCCCGACCTGCCATGTCCTTTCCTAGGTCCTGTCCTAGGGACATTACTACATGGATATTGTAGCATCATAGGATCACACCTGGCATTTATTCATTCACTGTCTCATTCATTCATTCTGTGTGTATTTTTGGCCTGGCATCCTCCTGGGCTGGGGTATAGGCAGTGAGGAAAGTCGGCCTCTGCCTTTGTTTCCTTCCTGCCTAGTGAGGAAAATGTCTTACAGAGTTTGCACTAACATATGCACAATTTCAACAATGATATATACTATTAAGGAGAGCTCTGTGGAGCTATAAGCCCCTTCCATAGACATGAGGAGTTGAGATAGACAAAAAGTCAGGGGGCTTCCCTAGAGATGACATGACAGGACAAAAGTCTACAGGATGAGTAGGTGCTGATCAGGTGAGGGGTGAGGGGAGCATCTAGGGCTGAGAGGGAGCATGTGCAAAGGTCCTGAGGAAGCAGATCAGGACAAGAACAGGGAGCTGGAAAAACAACCAGAAGGGCTGGGACATAGAGAGCAAGGGGAAGGGTGACAGGGAGGACCTTGCTGGCCAGAGCCAGACTGGTTGTGTTCATTCCAAGAATAGTCATAGGAGGGTTTTAAGTAGGACATGGTGGGGTCAGATGCCCTTTAAATAGATCCCAGATCTGGGTATCCTAAACCTGCCGCCTGCCTCCCATACCTAGGAACACAGCAGGGAAGGAGGCTAACCCAGCTCCAGTTGTGGCCAGGGGAGACAAAAATATGCAAATAGGAACTGTGTCAGGCCACGGGGACAGAGAAGAACTGGTCCTATGAGGTTAGATGTGGGGGTCAGGGGAGGCCTCACTCTGTGAGGTGGCATTTGAAGCAGGATCCCAGATGGATGGGAGAACTGTGTTTTTGCACTCAGATTAAGCAAGTTTTTATGAGCGATTTGAAGATGATCCCTTATCCCCAAATGCTGCTTAGTTGGACCAGAGTCCCCTCATGAGTGCTACCTCCTTGAAACCCTGAGGGTTGCCTGAAACCCCTGTAAAGGTCCCCTGAGGAGGCCCATTGTGGGACACCCTGGCCTGGCCTCCGAATCCTCTGTCTGTCCCAGTCTCGGTACCTCTCTTCTGCCCCTCACCCCGCCCCTCCACCTCCACCCTTCCTGCCCCTCCCTCCTTCTCTCCTTCCCTCTGTGCCCGGTGTTGATTTTCAGAACCTCAGAATCCTTCCCAAGCCTTAAGCGTTTGCTCCTTGGAATTCGAATCGTCCCTGTTTCTCTTTCCCAGAGCGAGGCTGCTGGGTGAGACATCCCCAGGGTCTGTGCCTGTGCTGCAGGAGGTGAAGCATAAGTCCTCCGTCTCCTTTTCCAGCCCAAGGAGGCTTCCTTAGGAAGATGTGAATTAGCCACCTCTCGGGGAATTGGGGGTTTCTTTTGCAAATGCCCCTCCCACTCAGCACCCTGATAACGTCCCACAGGCCATTTCACAGCTGCCTGGATTTAGGGCCCATCCAGTCCACAGAGCAGGGAGAGGAGGAGGGAAAGGACATTGATGGGGCTGTGGATGGGAAGAATGCGACGGCTGTCTGGGAACCCACCTGTTAGGGACCAGGTCCTCCTCCGCTCAGGGCACACCCTGGCCCTCACCAGCCAAGCCTAATGGAGCCACCAATAAATCCAACACTTAGAAGAGGGGTCTTCAGAGGACACTTTCCTGAAATTCAACAGTAATAAAAGAGAAAAATGGAGCAGCTCGCTCCAGACAGCCACTGCCAGAGAGGTAATTACACCACTCATGTCCCTTGCCAGGATGCTGGTGGCAGAGGAACCTGCCCAGGTGATTCATCAGCCCAGATTTATGGACTTCCTGAGAGCCGCTCACACATTGTCTCCATCCAGGCTCCTCAGAACACCTCTATTTAGACTCTGTCAAGATTACTGCTCTTTATGGCCATCTCTGAGCAGGGAGGTGGACATCACAGTGGGTGGCACAATTGAATATTGATTTGCTAGCACTTGCCCAGAAAAGAAGCTCTCCATGCAAAAGATCCAAGTGTTTCTATCAGCCCACAACCTCCCAGAGGCTTGGTTTCCCTTGAGACTTGCTGAACTGCTAGTACCATGTCACGGAAGCCAAGAGCTCAGTTATCTTATAGAGAGTAAGAATCAGTCACATAGAAAGTGCTGCCAGCCTTGGTTTCCTCATCTGCCAAATGGGAATAAATGGTGTGTGATGATGGAGATTCTCACCTTTTGGTATTTATATTTTGCTAATATTTGAATTCTTTAAAGCAAATGTATTTTTAATGATAAGAAAATAAAACATAATGGAACCATAAATAAAATTAAGAAATGAACAGACACCTCATCAGGTTGCAGGAGCTGACACAGTGCCCACTGCACAAGGCTGGCCCCACACCGAGTGAGCCGGGCCCGTGCTGCCAGCTGCTCCAGCTATCCTGTTGCCAATGCCATGGTCATGGCTCTTAGAAATCAAGGTTCTTGTCAATGGTATTGGCTGTGTGACTTTGAGCAAGTGGCTCAACCTCTTTGCCCTTGGCATTTACATCCCTAAAATTAGAATGACAGGGAAGTTCCTCAACTTAATAAAGGACCTAATAAAAGGAAAATATACAGCTAACTTCATACCTAGTGGTAAAGACAGAATGCTTCTTCCCTAACATCAAGGATAAGATGAGGATTCCATTCTGCCCACTATCTTCAGCATCTTCCTGAAGGTGTTATCTGGGGCAATTCAGCAAGAAAAAGAAATAAAAGGTGTTTATATTGGAAAGAAGGAAAAATTATCTTTTTACACAGATAATATAATCTTGCTACATAAACCCTACAGACTCCACGGGGGTAGCAACTTTTAGAATTAAAACATGAGTTCCTACAGGTTGTAGGATACATCAATATACAAAACTTGATTTCATATTTTGTATAATTTTGTACAATTGTATCAACTGTATTGTTTACTAGAAGCAAACATATCCAAATGAAATTTGCACATTTATAGCTGGACCAACCACCATAAAATGCCTATACATAAAAGGGTATTTATGATCAATTGTTTTCAACAAGAGTGCCAAGATAACTCCAGGGAGAAAAAATAATCTTTTCAAGAAATGATACTGGTACAACTGGATATCCACATGAAGGAAGTGAGATCCCTACCTCACACCATACACAAAAATTAACTGGTGGACTACAGACCAAATGTAAAGATAAAATTATAAAACTGAGGTAAGAAAATATAGAAGGAAACCTTTGTGACTTCTCACTAGTTAATGACTTCTTAATTATGACACCACAAGCAGAAATGACAAAAGAAAAAATAGATGACTTGAACTTCATCAAAATTAAAAATTTTTGTGCTTAAGAGAACACCGCCAAGAAAGTGAAAAGGCAACCTACACAATGAGAGAAAATATTTGGGAATCACATATTTGGTAAGGGACTAGTTTCCAAAGAACTTTTACAACTCAACAATTTTAAAACTCAATTTTTGAAATGAACAAGAATTTGAATAGACATTTCTCCAAAGAAGATTATAAATGGCCAATAATCATGTGAAAAGATAAGTGGCACCATTAGTCTTAGAGAAATACAAATCAAAGCCACACTGAGACTCCACCTGACACCCACTAGGAAGTTTATAATCAAAAGATGGATAATAACAAGTATTGGCAAGGACATAGGTAAGCTGGCGTCCTCATATGTTGCTAGTGGGAATGCAAAATGATGCAACTGTTTTGAACAATAGTTTGGTAGTTCCTCAAAGAATTAAACACAGAATAACGTGTGACCCAGCAATTCTTCTCCTAGGTGAGAGAAACGAAAACTTATGTCCATTCAAAAACACACAGATGCATGTTCATTGAAACATTCATCATAGTAAAAAACTGGAAACAACCCAAATTTTTAGTCATGATACATGCTACAGCAGCGGTTCTCAACCTGTGGATTGCAACCCACAGGAACTGCACTAAAGGGCTGCGGCATTAGGAAGGTTGAGAACCACTGTGCTAAGTGTGAATTAACTTGGAAAACATTGAGCTATGAGAAATAAGCCAGACACGAAAGACCATATTTCATATGATCCCATTTATATGAAATGTACAGAATAGGGCTCTCCTGCTAGGCTCTATCTGCTGTCACTTCATTCTGAGCACTGGGTGGGGGGGGGGGTACATGGAGTTCAACCTCAGTGACTCTCACTGCTCCTAAGATAAAGATGAGACCCCATCTGGCCTGGCCCCTCATCTCTTTGGCCTCAGATGCCACCCAACATCTGCCCCCACATTTTCCACCTCAATCATGCATGCCTTCTTGGAGAAACTTGAATTGGCCATGCTCTATCCTATCTCAGGGCCTTTGCATGTGCTGCTCCTTCTGCCAGGAACATACTTCTTTTTGCCTAGTTAATATCTAGCAGGTTCCAAAGTGGGATAGGTGACCCTGGACATGGTGAGGAACTAGAGGGTCCATGCCTGGTTGGTGAGGAGCTGAGACTCTGGAAAGGCACCATCTCCTCCCCTGCCTTCTCTGGTCATAACTAGAGCTGATGGTCCCAAGATTCCTCCAATGCCTTATCAATCATCATTTTGGAGACCATCTTGCCAACATATAACCTAAAAATTTGTTCATATGACATCCCTTTTGTGGCATATTCCCAATGATGGTGGTGAATCCATCCCCTCCTCTGCCTGAGGCCCTCTGGACCCCCATGAGTCTCGGATAGTAGAGATGCCTCTTGAATCTGAGCTTCCACATTTGGGAACACTCAGGAGGGTCTTGCTAAATTGTCCCCAGCCACAGCTTCTGAGCAGCTCTTCTTTAAAAGCCTCCTCCGTGAGAGTCAGGGGTGAGCAGTATCAGTCCCTTTTGAACTCAGGCCTTATCTTCTTCACTTGCATTCCCACCGGGCCAAGCACAATTGCCAGTGCTTGGTAGGGACTTAGAAAAATGCTGGTTGAACTGAACAGACCTTGAAACAGAAATTGAACATGCCCTCAAGGGCCGTACCCCTGCTGGAAGGAAACTGTTTGTAAATCAAATCCTTCTCTCTTGGTCTCTGGAGAGCACAGTGCTTCAAGGTAGCCTTTGGCAAATCCTTTGGTAAAGTGTAGCATTTCTTTCTACTGTAAATAACCCTCGATACTCAGGAAGCTGGATCCCCACCCCATTCCTCTTTGTGTGTGCGTGGGGGTGTGTGCCAGTCTCACTATATTCAGCTTTATATTTGAAGATGTGTCTGCTCACTCAATGTATTTGCAATCCCTAAATCAATACTCACAGCATTTTCCCCTTTGCTTTCCGACAGACACAAAGAAACGAAAAATTTGAGACACAAACGATCTATGTTTGGGGGCCATTTTAAACAACAGCATCACCAACATAAAGCACAAAAATGAAAAGTGCATTTTGGCACAACATTTACAGGGAGAAGGTCGTTTGTTTATAGTAGAGGAGCCAAAACAAGAAGGCAGAGTGTCATCTTGTTTAACCTTCTCCCAGCAAATTTTGTGCCAAAATGCACTTTGCATTTTCCTGCTTTTTGTTGGTGATGTTGTTTAAAAAGGTCCCCAAACAGTGCTGAAGTGTTGTTCCATCTCCCAAGCACAGGGAGGTCATGGTGTATCTTACAGAGAAAGCACACGTGTTGGGAAAATGAAGTTACAGGGCTGTTGTCAGCAACTTCAGTGTTAATGAATCAACAATACTGTGTATATTAAATAAGAAGTGTTTCAACAGAAATACCTGTCAAACAAGGTTATGTCTTTGCTTTTGTGGGAAATTGTCAAAGTCTTTTCCGGAGCGTCTGTAGCATTTTATATTCCCACCAGCAATGAAGTAATCCGTTTATTCACATCCTCACCGGCATTTGCTGGTTTCCCTGCTTTTTGTTTGAGCCGTTCTGATAGGCGTGTAGTGATACCTCACTGTGGCTTTACTTCACATTGCTTTAATGACTAGTAACGTTGAGCATCATTTCTTGTGCTTATTTTCTGTGTATCTTCTTCAGTGAAATGGTTCTTCATGTTGAAGAAATAAGCAAAGACGAACAAAATGAGAAAAGCAAGGCTATTCATTCTGAGCTTGCTAAAGCAAGAGTCAGCCACCATCTGTATTTTGGCAGAGACTGGAAGGCAGGCCGGGGAGTGGAGATACCTATAGTGGAGAAAGGGGAGGCTTCAGGTACACCCTGGCTAGAGGCCATTGGCGTGGGAAGCTGGAAGCTTCTAGGCCAGCAGAACCAGGGCATCCTATGTTGTTTCACTCTGTTGTGCAGGCTAGAATGCCATGGCATCAGCCTAGTTCACAGCATATTTGGCATTCTCTAATTGGTCCTAAGTTGGACGTGGGGATAAAAATTAGGGAAACTGTCAGTTACTAATCAAGTCCTGGCAGTTTGGGGGAGGGGGGCTTGTTTCACTCTGTAGTGCAGGCTAGAATGCCATGGCATCAACCTAGCTCACAGCAACCTCCCTAAGTTCAAGTGATCCTTCCAACTCAGCCTCCCCAGTCGCTGGGACCACAGGCATCTGCCACATCCCCAGGCTAATTTTTCTATTTTTTTTTTTTTTTTTTGAGACAGAGCCTCAAGCTGTCACCCTGGATAGGGTGCCGTGGCATCACAGCCCACAGCAACCTCCAATTCCTGGGCTCAAGCGAGTCTCTTGCCTCCACCTCCCAAGTATCTGGGACTATAGGCGCCCACCTCTCAAATAGATGGGACTAATGGCCACAACGCCCGGCCATTTTTTGGTTGCAGCCGTCATTGTTGTTTAGCTGGCCCAGGCTGGGTTCGAACCCGCCAGCTCAGGTGTATGAGGCTGACGCCTTAGCCCGTTGAGCCACAGGCGCTGAGCCACAATTTTTCTATTTTTAGTAGAGACAGGGTCTTGCTGTTGCTCAGGCTGGTCTCGAACACTTGAGCTCAAGCAATCCTCACACCTCAGCCTTCCAGAGTGCTGGGATTATAGGTGTAAACCACCATGCCTGGCCAAGTCCTGGCCCTTTGAGGCCAAATGTTACAGAAGTTATTGTTTAATATTCCTGGATCATCTCTAGAGAGAGCAATGTGGCTTCCTGTAAGCCTGAAAGCCTTCTTGGGCTGTTTATGGGAGGTTTCCTGGGCACAGTGCTCCAAGTTGTAGGGCAAAGTTCTATCTTTATATATAGTCTGGCCATTGTTTATTTGTATATTCAGCTTCTCAATGTTTTTGCCCATTTTAATTGGATTTAATTTGATTGATCTTTTTGCTCTTGAGTTTTGAGAATCCTATGTACGAGTTAGATACAAGCCCTTTGTCAGATGTGTGCTGTTTAAATATTTTCTCTCAAGCAGTAGCTTCTCTTTTTCAACCCTTTTTCACACAGTCTCTTGAAGAGAAAAAGTTTTAAAATTTGATGAGCATAAAAAAATCAATAAAATGAAATTTGATGAGGTCCACTTTATCACTGTTTCCTTTTTGGGGACTGTGCTTCTTTGGAAGTTGAGTCTCAGTTTTCACTTCGTTCCAAGGCCAGGAGATTTTCCTTTTATGTTTCTTTCTAAAACTTCTATATTTTATATTTATGTCCATGACTCATTTTGAAGTTTAGGTTGAGTTGTTTGGTTTTGGTTTGGTTTGGTTTTTCAGTTGATAGGTGCCCAATTGCTCCAGCGCCATTTGTTCGAACTATCTGTCCTCTGTTGATCACTTTCATGATTTTGTCAGAAATCGGTTGTATGGGTGTATATGTTCCTGGGTTCTCCATTCTGGTTCACTGATATTTGTGTCTGTATGTTTACCAATTCCACACACTATCTTGATTACTGTAGGTACATAGAAAGCTTAGTGTCAGTTTATTCTTTTTTCAAAATTATTTTAGTTATTCTATGCTCTGCGACTTTCCATATGACGTTAGAAATAAACTTGTCTAAGTTTACATAAACCTTACTGTGATTTTGATAGCAATTGCATCCAACCTACAGATTAATTTGAGGAAAAGTGTCATCTCTACTGTGTTGAATCTTCTGATATAACCAGTCCATTTCTTTCATCAAGTTGTAGTTTTCAGGATACAGACAATATATGTGCTTTGTTACATTTACACCTGAGAATTTAATTTTCTTCTGGGCAATTTTAAATGTTACTATGTTTTTGATTTTGGTTTCCACATCTTTGTCATCAGTATATAGAGGTGTGATTGACTTTCTTGTGTCGATTTTGTATCTGTGAGTAATCTACTGTTACTAGTAACAGAGGATTTTTATTTTGTTTTGTGGATTCTTTGGGGGCTTCCATGTATATGTTATCCACAATTAAGGACAATCTTATTCCTTTCTTCCAGTCTGTATGCTGACTATTTACTTTTATTGCTGCATTGTCAACATCTTGAACTTCCAATACTATGTTGCCTACGAAGGGAAAACATTTCATCATTTACCATCAACATAATACTAGTTATGATGTAGATTTTTGTTGTCATCATTATTTTCATTCTTTTAGTAGATGCCCTTATTACATTGAGGAAATTTCCCTTTACTCCTAGTGTGCTGAATATTTTTATCATGCTGACTTTGGCAAATGCATTTACACCATCAATTAATATGAGGATATGATTTTTCTCCTGTAGCCTGTTGATATGGTGGATTGTATTAATCAATTTCTGAATATTGAATCAATCTTGTGTACTAGAATATATCCCACTGGTCAAAGGTTACAATTAATTTTGCAGATTGTAGTGTTTGATTTTCCAATACCTTATTGAGGATATTTGCATTTAAGCTCTTGAGAGATGATGGTCTATAGTTTTCCTTTTTATTGTTTTTGTTTGTTTTGGCATCAGGGTAATACTAATCTCATAAAATCAGCTGGAAATTGCTCCCTCTTCTTCTATTTCCTGCAAAGGATTATGTGGTGTTAATTCTTTGTAGAATTCTTAAAAGAAATCATCCAGTCCTGGAGCTTTCTTTTTGAGAAGTTTTTAAATTATGAATTTGTTTTCTTGATGATTCTAAGACTATCTTAATTGTTTCATCTTGGTTGAGTTTTAGCAGTTTATGGTTTGGTTCACTTCTTCTAAATTGTCAAGTTTATGGGTATCAAGTTGTTCATATTATTACCTTATAATAACTTCAGTGGCTATAGATTGTGTGATACTTCATTTTATTCTTGATATTGGTAATTTGTGTTCTCTCTCTGTATCTTTGTCAGCATTTCTAGAGTTTTACCAGGTTTTTTAATTTTTCAAAGTACTAGCTTTGGGTTTCATTAATTTTTCTCTATTCTTTTCCCATTTTCAAAGTTTCTTTCTTTTGTTTTTCTTTTCTTTCTTTCTTTCTTTCTTTTTTTTTTTTGAGACAGAATTTCACTTTGTCACCTTTGGTAGAGTGCCATGGCATCATAGCTCATGGCAACCTCTAACTCTTGGGCTCAAGTGATTCTCTTGCCTCAGCCTCCCAAGTAGCAGGGACTACAGGTGCCCACCACAATGCACAGCTATTTTTAGAAGCAGGGTCTCGCTCTGGCTCAGGCTGATCTTGAACCTGTGAGCTTAGGCAATCCACCCACCTCAGCCTCCCAGAGGGCTAGGATTACAGGCATGAGCCACCACACCTGGCCTCTAGAAATATAAATTCTTTAATATCTGCTCTTTATTTTATTCTTCCTTCTTCTTGCTTTGGGTTCATTTTGCTCTTCTCTGTAATTTTTTTTTATACATATTGAAGACCATTCTCTTTTCTACTGTGAGCGTTTGGTACTATAAATTTCCTTCTTAGCATTGATTTAGCTGCATCTCACATATTTTGATATGCTGCATTTTCATTTAATTCTTTTTGTTTTTTATTTTCTTTGGGACATCCTCATTGACTCAAAAATTACTGAGAAATGCATTGTTTAATTCTTAAGTATTTAAAGCTTTTCTATCTTTCTGTTATTAATTTCCAGTTTGAAACCACCAAAAGTTTAAAAAAGCATATTATCTAAGCTTTGGTTTATGACCCAGAATATAGTCCCTATTCCATGATTCTCCTATTGTTGGGTGTAATATTTTTCATGTGTCAATGAGATCCTATAGGCTGATCATTTTTTGGATCTCTTTTATATCTTTGCTTATTTTCTTTATAGTAGTTATATTAATTGCTGAGAGTGGGATGTTGAAGTCTGCATCTTAAATTGGAGATTTGTTTATTTTTCCTTTCAGCTCTGTCAATTTTAACATTGTATTTTCAGTCTCTGCTGTTTGGTGCATTCAGTGAATTATCCTTTATCATTGTCAAATGCCCTACTTTGTTTATAAGAACTTCATTTGTTCTGAAGTCCTTTTATCTGATATTAATATACCTGCTGTGTGGCTATTATACTCTTCTTCTTGCCACATTCTGGTGATAAGTATGTTAACCCTTTTGCTGCTGTCCCACAGGTCCTTGAGACTCTATTTATTTTATTTTATGAGTCTCTTTTTCCTTTGTTATTCAGATTAGTAAATTCTATTGGTCTCTCCTTCAATTCACTGTTTCTCTGCTTTGTCATCCCCACGCTACTACTAAGCTTATCCAACATATCTTTATTTTGTTGCTGTACTATTTTTCATTTCCATAATCTCAGTGTTTCTAATGAAGTCTATTCTTTGCCTTGGTTTTGTTTTTTCACTTGTTTCATTGGAGCTCATAATTTCTTGTTGCAGGATGCACATAATGGCTGCTCTAAAAGCTTGTTAACTATTCTCACATCTAATTCATCTCGGTGTCAGCATCCGCTAGTTATCTTTTCTCATTCAAGTTGTGAATTTCCTGGTTCTGGATATAACATAATTTTTATTGTATCCTGGACATTTTGGGTACTATAATATAAAACTCAGGATCTTTTTGCAGGCAGTCCCCTATTGAGGTGCAGCATAAGGGCTGGGCACATTTGTATGAACAGCCCCTTGCTGTGCTCCAGCACTGCCCTGGGAAAGGAGGGATGCTGACTCTCTTTTTCCCACTGTAATCTCAAAGCTTTTCTATGTCTTCTTTCCTGGTGGACAGGTTTGGGCTTCCTTACCACAGTGGCCTCAGGGAAGTCAGAAAACTTACATGGCAGCTCAAACTTCCAGCACGAGTGTTCTGAAGACGACAAAAGCTTCTTTGTCTTTTACAGTCTAGCCCTAGATGTCACATGGTGTCACAACTGTGATACTCTGTTGACCGACCAATCACTAAGGTGACCCCAGATTTGAGGTAGGGTGACATAGACACCATCCCTCAGATGAAGGAATCTCAAATAATTTGTAGATACGAGCAAATACAACAGAAAACTCTTTTGGTGATACCGGCCCTATTCTAGTCATACCAACAAGAAAACTACCCACACCCCCAAGACATCAATGAGGCGAGCAGAGAGATGATCTTCTATTCTCCACACACCAGTAAGGGAGATAGAAGTACTTAAATCTCAGTGTTTCTGATGAAGCCCTGTAAGGGAGTGATCAACTCAGTTAAGCCGTGAAGCCAGAGGTAGAGTAATACTTAAAGTTTATTTGGTGCCTTGGTGAAGTGGGGACTCAGTGGGCATCAGTTCCCTAGGATGACAGTGCTTATCTTTTAACAGTTTTAGGTAGGGAAGGAGGGGAGAGTGTTACTTGGGTGTGCTAGTGACTTTTGCCAGGTCCGGATCCAGCTGACTTCTTGCTGAGACCATTCCATTCCTTTATGTTTTAGTCCCCCTGGAGCCATTGTGTTTGCTAAGGTAAGTTCCTCTTACCTTCTGGCTGGGTCCCAGAAGGGGGTGCTTTCTTTTTTTTGAGACAGAGCCTCAAGCTGTCACCCTGGACAGAGTGCCGTGGCATCACAGCTCACAGCAACCTCCAATTCCTGGGCTCAAGCGAGTCTCCTGCCTCTGCCTCCCAAGTAGCTGGGACTACAGGCGCCTGCCAC
>CAUYON010104615.1:0-12437 GCA_963573935.1 Arctocebus calabarensis | reverse complement strand
TGTTGATTTTGTAGCCTGAGACATTGCTGTATTCCTTGATCACTTCTAAAAGTTTTGTAGTAGAATCCCTGGTGTTTTCCAGATATACAATCATATCATCTGTGAAGAGTGAAAGTTTGATCTCTTCTGACCCTATGTGGACACCTTTGATTGGCCTTTTCTTTCCTAATTGCAATGGCTAAAACTTCCATTTCAATGTTGAAGAGCAGGGGAGATAATGGGTAACCTTGCTTGGTTCCTTAAAAATATCATCCTGAGCGTAATGAACATCTCCCACGTATCAAATTGACATTAATAATGCTGATGGATGGTGATGAGAATCAAAAACCACAAAGAAATATTTCCTTTGTAGTCATCAGAAAAGTCTATCTCATTGGGGGAGAGAAAACAACAGATACTTCTAGAAATACCGTGAAATACCAGACATTCATTCAGTAGGACCTAAACAAATAGAAAGATTGACTTTGCTGATATTGACATTACATTCGATTATTCATAATTATGAATAATAAAGGATCATAATATGATTTTGTAAATCATACATAAACCAACTGAACACAGGTAATCAATTTGTATACGACCTCCTCTAAGTTGCTAACCTTACCTTTTCTGAAATTTTACCTCCTCATGTGTGGTGCTGATATAAATAATTTAGCTATTCTAAGACCCCCCCAAAACAAACAAACAAACAAAAAAACAAACAAAGGAGGCACTTGTGGCTCAAAGGAGTAAGTCACTGGCCCCCTATCGCAGAGGTAGTGGGTTCAAACCCAGCCCTGCCTGACCAAAAGAAACAAACAACAAGATTGACTTACATGTTCTCTACTCTAAGTAATAAAATCCTTTTGTTTTTACATTAGCATAACGTTTGTAGTGGGAAAGAACTATATTTTTCTGTGTGGTATGAGTAAAACTAAGAGATATTTATTGCTGAATCTCTCAACACATTTGGTGTTGGAGAGCCTCATCAATCATTTGTATTCATAGTTTATTATTTTTGTTTTATTTCTTTCTCTCACTATAACAAAAACAAACAACATATAAGTAACGTGAGTGTACAGTTAACACAAGCCACAAATACACATTCCAAAGCAAGGACCAGATATTGCAATTTCACAAAGTCCTGAGCTGAGCGCTTCTATTACCTTTTTGTGCTTCAGTGGAAACCCAATGTACTCATAGCTAAAAGGTCTTTTGGTACAGACTTGTGTTTTTAGCAAGTGCAGAAAAATCAGTTGCATATTGTCTTTTGTAAGGGAGATTTGTACCTAGTGTTCTCAATACTATTAATTTTCTCTCAACATTGAATTGCTCTATATGTGAAAAGTTATCTTGGACCAAACGCTAAAGCAAACATTTAATATGGAAAGATAAGCAGGGTTCAGTCCCATTAATTCTTTGTTCTTGTTTTACTTGATAAAGCACACTTTCATTGAACAAACTTTAATTACTCACCACCTACCCCTGTGTCATACTAGGTATATTATGGTACTAGAGCCAAGCATAATGGAAATGGTTGGCTCTAATAAGAATCACAATCATGACATCCCAAAAGAGAATTAAAATAAGCAACCTTGTCATTTGAAATATTATAAACCCAACAAAACAGTTTCTATCCTGGTGATCCACTGGGTTACTGTGTACCTTGGTCTTGTTATACAGTGATTAAGCAACTGTTATCTAGATGTGTCATTCATAGAATTCTTATTGCACATGTAAAGATAAGAAAACTCACTTTTAAAATCAGCTGCTCAAATATGAAGGAGAGATAGGCACACAGATATATATAGAGCAAGAAAGTCATGAGCTATAAATAGGTAAGCTACTCTGAAGCCAATTAAGTGGAAAATTAATAGCAGTGTTGTGCAAACTTCACATTTCTAGGGTAAATTATTCAATCTCTTTAAAGACCTGCTAATGCTCTGGTGCTTTTATACAAAGTTATTACATAAATAAGAAATCTGTGATAGCATTACCCGTTTCCCTTATTTAGAAATAATTTTCTATGCTGTGGAAGGTGTAAGGTACGATTATACATTTTGGGAGCAAGTAAAGCTCTGCTTCATCGTTGCAGGGAGTCCTTTCAGACAGAATCATAAACAAACTGTCTAGTGCTCTGTGGGCAACAAGGATGTACCTGTCTGATTAATGGTTGACATCGGTGACACCTGGAATCCAAACTGTTGGAACTGAACCTCAGGAAATGCTTCAAGGACATGAGGAAGCACCACCTGAGAACACAGATGCTGATAACAGAGAAATAATTACATCCGGGATGAAACCTGTGAATAAAGGAAGTAGCTGAACTTAAATAGAAACCAGAGGGCAGAATGCAGAGCGGGGAAGGGGCTGACAGGACAGAAGCTGCGAGCATCGGGGGCAGCACCTGCTGGCTGCTTCCTTCTCCTCTGAGAGCACCCCTGCCTGGCTCCTTCTCAGCCTCCACCATTCCAACTGGAAGCACCCTCCTCTTTGACCTCTGCTTTGCTTATTTAACCTGAGCATCTCCCCAGCTCCCGCATTTCTTGCTTGCTGCTTTTTTTCCCCCTTTCTTTTTCCTGGAGGAAGAGAGCCACATTTCTAAAAATAAATTTAAAAAAGTATAGGCAACATTATTAACAATCTGGATGTTTATATCAGATGTATATATTACACTGATAGCATCAGTCAAGACAATTTATCATTATCAGTCAGTACTAATTTATGAAGAGGGTCAATTACCATCAGTCCCATGGGGCTGTGGTAGTCATGGTAGGATTTCCAGGGAAATAGAGGTCATAGTTACTCATCAAGTCTTGTGTTCTTGAGGTTCAATTTATTTGCATCTAAAGTAGAGCTGATACTACATTTACGAAGGTGAAAATTTATCTGAGACCTGAGATTTTGAAATAACTACATATGAAGAAATTGCTTTATCCCTTTTTTTTATTCTTTCAATATATTTGCAAAAGTATGTTCTGATATAGCTTAGACTTGTATTTTCCAGTCCTCAAAAAAGATTTATATAAACATGAAAAGAAGCACATAACCTTACTCCTGATGATTACTGAGGAAAAATAAAAATACAAGGTTATTTTATATGACTCTCAGCTAAGCTATTGACTTAAAGACAGAAAACTAAAAACAGCCGGAAGCAGTTTTCTTAAAAAGTAAAGGCAGGGAAGTGTCCATGTGGAGGTAAACTGCAGTTTTGCTAAAAGAACACAACTGCAAATATTCGCTTTGTTGGTGCGCAGAGGAACAACATAGCCAAGATTTCTTGTCACCTTCCTGCATAAAAAGGTGGGTCCTCTTTGCAGTGGAGATGGGAGAGACTAGACAGCAAATGTGATAAAGTGGCTAAGTGGGAAGGTCTTTGTCAATGAAAGGCTGTTTGTTTAAGGGAGTTAAAGCTCATGACTCATGAAGAGTTCTGGAGTCAGTGAGGTAAGTGAATGTCAGAGCGGCTCACAGTGATTTAGTTCTGCTCAACAATTAGGTCAGTCTATGCTTTTTATTGATAATGGGAAAGGATTTATGATTTTATAGCTGATTTTTAGAAATATTTTCATCTATAAGTCATTAAATTTAGGCCATAATTTATTTCTTAGTTAGCCATCTAAGGTCAGGCTCATGCAGGAAATTATGATCCACTTGGCAGCAACAACTGTAGTTACTGTACCAAGGGAAAAAAATTACTATCCAACTTCCTAAGCATTGGCGATGCAAAACCCACTCTATCAAGTCAGTCTATTCTTAATAAATATACTCAAATACATTTGGGAATACAACAAACAACAGTAATAACAAAAGCAACAAATCACAGTTTCTTCCCTTATCTATATATAGAGAGAAAACAGAGTTATAATTGATGCCAAGAAGAGAAATGGGCAAAGAACACCTAACTAATTCTGTTCCCAATGGCCAACACCCAAAGTGGCATATTGCCCATGGGTTGCAATACAATAACAATCCAAACTTTTTAAGCAAGGGAGTGGGATGATCATATTGTCAATTTAGGAAGACCTCGTTGCTTACATTGTGGATAATAGAATAAAGGATGATGGGAAGGGAATCGGGGAATTCTGTTGTGCTTTTTCAGACCATTTCTGGTAATAATCTAAGATGTTGGTAATAGATGAGGAGAAACATGAAAACAGTCAAGAACAGTGAGAAAAAAATCAAGACACTTTGTTAATTTTTTAGATGTCAGAGGTAAGGGAAACAGAGGGCCCAAGAATGATATTCATATTGTAGGCACCTGCTACATGGCCACGCAGTAAGTAGCTGGAGCCCTAATCTGAGAAAAAATCCGGACAGGGGAGCGGCTGTCAAAGGAACAGTGCTGTGCGGTTCTGTGGTTCATAGTTTGGAAAGGAGCCCAAAAGCTTCTGGTTCCTACTAATAGGAAGAAGCAGCAAGTAAATAAAAATGACCCAGCCATTAAAACTAGCTGTTTGTTTTTGTTGTTTCTAAGAAAATTCTTTTATAAAGAATTCATCTTATTTACATGAATTTATTTAAATATGTGATTTTGAAATAATTTAAACATTATGAAAACCATTGTAAATGAGGTGAAAGCTATGTTATTTAGTAGGATGGAAGCACTCCAATTCGTACAAATAATCAATGCATTGAATCCCACAAAGGCATAAATGTATTCATGATGTAGGCATATATGACTTAACAAAAAAAAAAAAAAAGGAAGAAAAAAAGAAAACCACCCACCTGACTGTGTGTGTACCCTACATGGGAAGATAAATCACATTTTAAAAGCCTGTTTTTCAATTATCTTTGTCCATTATTTACTTCTGTAAACAAAACATTTTAAAACAACGCCTGCTATTAATCTCAGATGACTTGATTACAATAGGAATTCTAAAAAGGGAGTTTCCAAGTATTCTTCTAAAAACCATTAATAGTCTTTACTAATTTAGGCCCAATGGAGTTCCTTAATAACTTTGTGAAACAGTTCATAGAGTAATAAATTTGAGAGTTGAAGACAAGGACCTGACCCAGTTATACCAACTTTCCCTGATGGAAAGCTTTCCAGGGCCAAGGTTGAGCAAATTAGTGCACAAGCTTTCCAGTAAGGTGACAGTTACCCATAGTGATTACTACATCTCTGCCCAAGGGATTGGAAAATTTGAGAAATAGATAAAGTCCCCTTGTAGAGTGTGCCCTCTGAGAATTTGTGACTATGTTACCAGTTGTCACATGTGTTTGAACCCCAGCCTTCCACATTCACCATTTCACCGTTGATACCAAGCATTTGTCCATTGCTGACTGATTCCAAGGATACTCGGCCGTCTATGTGAGGCTGTTGCTTTTTAATTTTTTATGCTTGTTTAGTCAAGCTGCTTTGCATAGCTGCAAGATGTTTCTGACACTCCATCCCTGCTTTTGGTACAGGATTCTAAGAGTCATGTAAAATCTAAACATGTTTGGTATTGGCAGCTTGTAGCAGGGATTATATTGGTACATAACTGGCACAGCGCCACATGTGAATTTGGAGGTCATTTCTAATGATATGTTGTAAAATGTTCCTTTTCTTTAAACTTTCTGTTTTTCAGCCCTGTATTTTCATTTTGCTGTCTTCACTCAAAGCAAATTAGTGGTGATGTCTTCCGGGGAAGGGAACTCCCTGTAGACTGTGCACTCCAGCAACATCAAATGTGGTGTGTGAAATCGCAGAAGCCAGGGACACTGTGAACGATCTGGGAGGAAGGTCTGACTTTAAAAAGCCAACAGAGTCATCCCCTTTCACGTACGGTTTCATGCACCAACATAAACCGAGAGCCAGGGCGAGTTGGGTTTCTATTTTCAGGGTATAATAGAGACCCTTGACATGATATTGAAACATTCATATGATAAAAGTACAGACATTACATCAATACAACCTTTTGTGTGGTTGTCCTTGATGTTGCCATGTGGTTAGTGCTGGAAGAGAAAAGTGGTAATACAGAATTTTCAAAAATATAATTCTTTATCAACAACCAAGTAACAACATCAAACAATATTCTCTGACCTCACATTTTTATCATTGTGTGATGTCAGGATGAAGGCTGATGGTGACGTCTAGGGACTCACAGGATGGTGTTTCATTAGCCAGCTTGGAAGGGAGACCAGAGGTCATCTGAAGGAAAGCTAATACCTAAATCAAAGAGTGTGAGGATTGTGTATACAATGGAGTATTTTGTGGGGTGGAGTGGATGGGATCCGGGAAAGAAAGGACGAAGGAAGTTAGTGAAAAGCACTGCCAACCATACAAGAAAAAATAACTTTCAAGAAGTTTATCTCCTTTTTTGTGCTAAAATCAATCACCTGGGTATTGATCTGTGAGATCGTAGGAGTGTCCTCTGCTCACTTAGGGTCCCTGATATTGTGCAACAAAGCAGAGCAGGATGTCTGCAGCAGACCAGGTGCCTCTGAAGCAGAGCATCCCAGCACTCAGCATAACCTCGGTAGCCTGGGCAGACACTCAGCCCTGGGCCCCACCCCATGGGTAGTGTCTGGTGCATAGTAGAAAAGGCCAAGCCATACGCCAGGCACAGAGGCTCACACCTGTAATCTTTGCACTCTGGGAGGCCAAAATGGGAGGATCGCTTGAAATCAGGAGTTCAAGATCAGCCTGAGCAAGAGTGAGACCTTGTTTGTATAATAAATGAAATAAATTAACTGAGCATGATGGTCCACACCTGTAGTTCCAGCTAGTCCAGGAGGCTGAGGCAGCAGGATTGCTTGAGCCTAGGAGTTTGAGGGTGTAGTGAGCTGTGAGGATGCCTTGCACTGTAGCCGGAGTGACAAAGGGAGACTCAGAAAGGGAAGAAATGAGGAGGGCAGGGGAGGGAAGGAAAGAAAAAGAAAAAGTCAATCCAGAAAATTAAAGTTTGTTTCTTTTATTTTGTTTCCATTTTTATTCCCAATTTAATATGACCTTGGGAATGCAAATTGCATAAGAACTGAAACACTCTCTTGAGAAAAAGCAAACATACTCCTCAATTTTCTCTTGGCCCAAATTCTTTCCTCATTTACCATCTCATTCCTCATTATTTCAGAATGCTTTTTATACCTGTTTTTCTGTTCCCTGTTTATTCATATTAATCAAGGCATAGCTGTCATACAAAACTAAATTCTAAGCTCTATCCTCTACTAAGGATTGACAGTTTGAATTCATTCTCTCACCTGCTAATACTGATTTGTATTTCTTCTCCTGATTAACTATTAATATATCCCTCTGCCAGGCCGCCTCGTGGAAGAGTCTTGTTGTCACTCACAACCCCTCTTCTGCTTCACTCTTGCATCTCACACTTTAGGCATCTCCTTTGCCCCCTTGCTGGGACGCAGTCCACCCTCATGTTCTCACCCAGACACAGTTCTGCTCCAGACTGCTAATATGTTTTTTCTGTGTGTGACCACTCTTCCTTCCAGTATGGCCCTGGTAGCTCCAGAATTATGTTTGCAGGTGCTGATCAGATTATAACATTTCTTTAACTTAAAATTATCTATGGTTCTGCAAAGAATACACTTAATGGGAGGCAGGGATGGCCTTCATAGAACCACATACATCTTTTAAAATTATACTAAAAAGATTGTTTTTATGAGCATGAAGGATGTCTTTCATAGGGAGAGTGCCAACAGATTTCAATATAATCTCAAAAGAGTCTCGGCTGGGCCCTGTACCCTTACTTAGCCCCAAATGGAAACTCTAAAACTCGTCAGTGCAGCTGGCAAGGCCCTGGAGAATCCAGCCCACTCTAGCAGTGCAGTGCAGGAGGAGGTGGAGTGGACGGGACGCTGAGTCTGAGTTCGGTCACATTGAGAGTTGGGCAGTCACGGGTGTCAGGCCCGGTTTAATCGGCTGGATGGCTGTCCTGGAAAGGCACTCTGTTTGAACGTTATCTGGCCTGCTGGATAAATGAGATAATATATCTATTCTCATAGGACAGTTTTGGTTATTAAATTTAATAACAATGTAAAGTGACTGAGAAATAATAAGCACCCAGCAAATATTATTAAGTCCTGGGGCATCAGAGATACTGTTTGCAAAAGTCGTACTATCCCCCTGTCTAGTATCTCCCTCCCCAGTGGTAAATCTCTTCTTTATCGATCAGCATTATTTTTGTTGCAA
This sequence comes from Arctocebus calabarensis, assembly GCA_963573935.1. Taxonomy (NCBI): domain Eukaryota; kingdom Metazoa; phylum Chordata; class Mammalia; order Primates; family Lorisidae; genus Arctocebus; species Arctocebus calabarensis. The sequence goes on along the minus strand of CAUYON010104615.1, from coordinate 4,327 downwards.
GTTATGAAAAGCCCACAGCAAATTGGCTGAATCATGAAAAGGAAGGTATTAGCTAACGTGGTTAAAAAGCTCAGAGGGACGCTGGACTTCAGGTACAATCTGTACAGGACTTCGCTTATACTTTTCTAGTATACTATTTGTTCTGTCTTTTCCCAGGTATCAGGTTTCTTTCCTCGGGCTTATTTTTCTCATGGTGACAAGGAGACTGCAGACTTCACAACCGTACCTCACACGATCTAGAATAAGAAAGGACATTTATGTCTTGGAACTTGCAGTCACAGTCTGAGAGTCCCTCTGCTTGGACTGGCTCAGGTCTCTTGCCCACCCATGAAGCATTCTCTGCAGCTGAGGTCACATCTTCAGTCTTAAGCACCCCTGAACTGCTAGCACCTCAGAGGAAATTCAGAACTGCAGTGAAAGGTAAATATTTTGAATATTAAACAAGCAGGGTGATATAAGCAACACCAACCCAAGCGCATTCCAGCCTAGTCAGAACAGAGTTGTGCTGTGAGCGATCGATCAGTGTTCTGAGGCTGGTGCTGCCACGTCCTGACTCGGGGAGGGGGAAGACAAGAACAGTTTGCTGAGGAGACAGAGCTCCGGGACTGCTGTCCAAACCCACTGGAGAATGAGCTGTTCCTCCTCATTGTTCATCCTCCTCTGTAGCTAGAAAATCAGGATTCAGCTTGTCCTACTTGCTAATGAGCTTCACCTTGAAAACAACATACATACGAAGGGAAAAGAAAAGGCGGATGCTAGACTTCCTGTTCTCTACAAAGAAATAAATCACTGAAGACACACACACAAAAAATGTACATGCTTTTTGACACTAAAAATGATTCTTACAAAATTCTACTTTAAAACTTTAGATGAGTAATTTATACCACTCACACACATAGAAACACTTGGAGATGTATTACTAGATCTTAAATTGTTTCAAATCATTTTCAAAAGTTTAGCAATTTCATTCGGCCATTAAAAAAGATAGAGATTTTACACCTTTTGTGTTAACCTGGATAGAGTTAGAATAACATTCTTCTAAGTAAAGTATCACAAGAATGGAGAAGCAAGAACCCAATGTACTCAATTTTAATATGAAGTCAGTAGATGATTTAATATATACTCACTTAAGAAAAAAACTCAAATAAATTCAACGTGGGGGGAGGGGTGATGAGAGAGCAGAGAGCAGGGAGAAGAGGGGGGATGGGGTCACAGCGTACGGCACACCTCTTGGGGATGAGACACAATTATAACTGGGACTTTACCTAACAAATGCAAACAGTGTAATCTAATTCTTCATATGCTCAGTGAGCCCCAGACAATAAAATAAAAGTTTAGCAATTTTTCTCTAAAATGATATTTCTGAATCAATTTTTATTCCATCAGTGGAGGCATAACTAACAAACACTATTTTCCATTCTTTAATTTCACTTCATACTTACATTATGCACAAATCACTTTTCAAACCCCAACCCAGGAGTCTAAATTATATCACAGAAACAAAGCTTCACATTATTCCCTCTTAGAAACATAACTGTGTGAGTTTGTTTCTTTTTTTGCCTCCCAGCTCTGATTTCCTCGGCTGGGATGGGTCTGGAAGCTCTCCAGAAGCCACCAGCGCAGGGGAGTGGTAACTGGGGATTGGCATGTGACCCTCACCCCAGATTCTTCAAGGATACATCAAAGTAATAATGTGAGAGGGTTGGAATTTGGGGTGAAGAAGGGAAGCTAGTCTTTAATCTTCTGTAGTATTTAAGAAAAAAATTAAAAAGGGAATGTACATCCAGATTAGCTCTTTAGGAAAGGGCATCGACTTCTCCCAGAGGTATGAAGTAGGTCTATGACTACTCTGCTTGTAACCAAAGGATATGGCTACCCAAGAGGAGTTCAATGAAAAGAATAACCTATTTTAAAATATCACATTAAATATACTAGTGGCCCAAATCATAGTCATTCATTCCCTCCAAGAAAGATCTATTGAGTCCCTTAGCTGGCAGGCAGTGTTGTAACTCCCAATGGTATAGAACATATAGAAAAATACAACATACAAAAGCCTTTTTCTCTCTTGGGATTTGTATTCCAGTGTGAGAGACATTTAAAAAAAATGTAAAATTTCAAACAGGGATCAATTCTGAGTAGATATCAAATCAAAAAACCACAAAATATATCAGGTGGTAATGTGAGATGAAAAATCATCACGTTGGCCAAGTTCTAGAACAAGGAGAGTGACAGTGGGAGAAGCTGATGGTGGCAGGATGGCGAATAAGACTTGGGAGGCAACTGGGTAGTGCACTGCCCACCTGCTCCAGAAGAGAGGGAGGGGACCAGGGCGTTCAGCACGGACTGGACAGACACATTTGCTCCAGAGCCTCTTCCAGTTCCTTGAATTTCCCTCCCTGTGGCTTCCTCTCTTGTCCTCTTCTGGCATTTCTGTAGCACTGTGCTCTAGCTCAAGCCTCATCGTACAGTTCCACCCAAGACCACGAAATCCTCATGAGTAGAAATGTAAGCAAAACTTCTGCTGCAGTGGGCTGGAAGGTCCCTACGCCGCCTTCTCCACACCTTCACATTTTAGTCCACGTGCTGAGTCCCACAATACAGGTCACTCCTTCCAGCCCCTTCCTCACTATAGTCACTGAGCTCCTCGTCCGCTCTTTGGGACAAACTATAAGAACTGATGTCTGATGTCCGGAAGAATACATTGGGAGTGTTAACAGGTATGTAAATGCTCAAATTCTTCCCTTTACTATGGGATCACATGAAGTCTCTCATAAGTTTCTTTGAAAAATTCTTAAAACACAGCTATGGTGGTAGAGCTTTCTCTGCTTTCCTGGGAGCCGACGCTGCGGCCTTCCTCAGCACATCCTTTGAGAGCATGTGTGCGCCAGACCCCAGTTGTGGGTACAGTGTGGTCCCCAAGGAGCATAATAGGAAGTAAAGATGCAGACAAGTGCAAAAACTGCTGCAATATATCAATTTTATTGTTTTACAAGTAATATAAGAAAGACTAATTAACAGAGATTATTAAACATAGGAATCAGCAGCATATTTTTTTCTCCTTGGCTACAAAAACTAGCTTGTGAATACTTTTGAAGGCAACTTGCTGAGGCTTCACATATAATATCAGAAAAAGGTGTAAAGGATTTTTTATTTTAAATTGAAAGATCGTTAAGGGGCAGGGCATGGTGGCTTGTGCCTATTATTTTACCACTCTGGGAGCCTGAGCCTGAGACTGTGGATGGCTGGAACTCAGGAGTTCAAGACCAGCCTGAGCAAGAGAAAGATCCCATCTCTACTAAAATAAGAAAACGTAGCCAGGTATTATGGTGGGCACCTGCAGTCCACAGTACTCAGCAGGTTGAGGCAAGAGGACTGCTCAAGCCCAAGAGTTTGAGGTTGCTGTGGGCTGTGGCACCATTGCACTCTACCCAGGGGAACAGAGTGTGACTCTGTTTCAAAAAAATAAACAAAAAAAAAAACTGTTAAGGGATGGGTAATTGAGCTAGCAGGGTCCACCAGTGGTGAAGCGTGACTCGGCCCTTCAACCTTCAATCACCTGCCATGACCACCCACTAGGCATCGGGGCTTATCCAAGATCAGTCCTGTAACTATGTTAGAGCTACTTTAAAAAAAATAATAATTGCTTGCAATTTTGTTAAACAATAAGCTGCAATGCATTGTAATGATAATTGTTCTGCAAAGCTTTCCCCAACCAACCTCAACTGACATAAATGACCGTCCTTTTCCTGCCCAGGACCTCTGCACACTCATTGTCCTCACTGACATGCCTGCTCCTCACCCCTATGAGCCTAGGAATGTATCCGTCATGCTGGTGCCAATGACGGAGCCCAGGATACTCCACCCCAAAATATGAGTGTAGGTGACCAGAATATGCCCCCTAAAAACATGCCAATCTGGCATAACAATTATTTTGAGCTGGTCATTTTGAGAAAATAAGACACAAGAGAAGCTCAGAAAAGTTACCATTTCTTAATAGAAATTTATGTCTATAAAAGAACTCGTTTGTAATGGTGTCTCCCCCTCCACATCAGAAAGAGAAGGATGGCCAAGTCACTGGAGAAGGCATAACACATCTTACCCTTCTTTTTACAACACTTTTCTTAACCATTTCATCTTAACTGTTTTAGCCAGGTCTTTCTCTACACCTTTCTTCTTTTTCTTTCTTTCTTTCTTTTCTTTCTTTCTTTCTTTCTTTCTTTCTTTCTTTCTTTCTTTCTTTCTTTCTTTCTTTCTTTCTTTCTTTCTTTCCTTCCTTCCTTCCTTCCTTCCTTCCTTCCTTCCTTCCTTCCTTCCTTCCTTCCTTCCT
>CAUYON010104613.1:0-18157 GCA_963573935.1 Arctocebus calabarensis | reverse complement strand
GTGGGCCGGTTTGAACCCTCCAGCCTCAGTGTACGTGGCTGACGCCATAACCACTGTACTACAGGCGCCAAGCCTTAGATGGCTTTCTTAAGAAGACAAAACTCTAGTTGATGAGAATGGCTTGAGGAACTAACAGAGGGTGTGACTATGAAAGGACAGCCCAGGGAGTTCCTTGGGTGACAAAACTGGGTCTGACTGTGATGCCAGTTCAAAATTCACAGATGGATACATCTCAAAAAGTCAACTTGATGGTAAACAGTTCTATTACTATGGCAGAAAAGATCTACAGCTATATTCAGGGAACCTCAGGGGTAACCGACTAATGAGTGTACCCCACTTTCCAACTCATCCCCTTTGCTGGGCTGGAGCAAGGTCCCTCAAACCCCAGCTCTGCTGACATTCGAGGCTGCATAATTTTCTGCAGGGATGCCCTGGGCATTGTGGGAGGTTTGAAGCATCCCTGGCCTTGGCCTACTAGATGCCAGCAATGTCTTCCACCCTCAGGTGCAACAACCAATGATGTCTCCAGCCACTGTCACTCATCCACAGGGGACAAAAATGCTGATGGTTGAGAATCACTGGCTAAGTCTGAGTGTGTTTGGGTTGCAAGTAAATAACCTTCCCTTGGCCATTTCCTTTCTAAGAGACCCCATTGCTTTCTGTCTAGCCCCACTGCCAAAGAACTTGAAACGTTCAAGTTGGAGACATCTGAGGACATGGTCCCTCAGGGCATGTAAGGCTGTTCACTGGGGTCTGGGGTGAACATCCCAGGTCCTCACTTTTTCCATATCCTCCTTCCTCACCTCTGTTACCCCATTTTCCCTCCACATCCACCACTTAGCAGATAAAAATTGAGTCCTAGGCACTTACTGATTCCAAGAGGTACGGTGTAAGACCTACGTTTCACTTACATCTTAAGCTCTAGGTATTTCCCTCGGCTCATTTTAAAGCTCTCAAAAGCCATTCTGCTATTTAAATATGGAAGAGTAACATATTTTAATAATCATACCCCAGAGCATAGTTTTTCCTGTTGCATGAAAAAAAAAAAATGGTCAAAACAGCCCATGGCCAATTGCAAAATTATGTAAAAGCAATGAAAAGAAATCAAATCCCACGCGCTTTCCATCATGCCAGACCACCTTTGCTGTCTAGCTAAATTTTCTCCTTCTCCTGCTCCCCGGCCCAGGATAAAGATCGTGGAGTAGTCTGCGTCTTCATTTCACAAGGTGGTTGATGGGGCTAAGTTGGATGGACAATCCCATTTTTGTCTTTAACTGAAGAACTGGCGATAGAGTTTGTTTATTGGCTCATCTTAAAATCGGGGGAAGATCCAAAGTGACGTTAGGATATGGGGCTGAGACTCGACGTTTGTAGACCCTGGCCTGGGAAGTCCACGATTGAACAGACAGAGGGGAAACTGCAATCAACTGGGTCGAGAGGCCATGCCCTGTCTGAAGAGGAAAGTGCCTTATCCTAGCTACGTAATTGTTGCCATGTGGCATTCAGAGGCTGGCCATGGCAAATCTTATGTGTTTTCTTTTTTTTTTTTTTAATCTTCGTTCATTCTTTTTATTTATTTATTTCTCATTAAGTCATATACACATAGATCATGAATACATTTATGCATATGTGGGGTACGATGTGATGATTTTTTTTTTTTTTTTTTGCAGTTTTGGCCAGAAACGGGTTTGAACCCGCTTTCTTCAGTATATGGGGCTGGCACCCTACTCTTTGAGCCACAGGAGCCACCCCCAATGCGATGATTTTTTTTAATACCATCTGACATGGTTACATCAAACTAATGAACAAAGCTTTCGCCTCATTTAACTTGATTATTGTGTTAAGACATGCTTTTTTTATTATAACAATGACATACTTGTACAATCAATTTGAGGAGGTTTTATTTATTTATTTTTCCTTTTTTTTTATTATATCATGGTTGTGTATATAAATGGAATCATGGGGTACAATGTGTTGGTTTTATACACAATCTGAAATATTTTCATTGAACTGGTTGACATAGCATTCATGGCCTTTTCTTCGATATTGTGTACAGACATTTATATTCTGCATTTGATAAGTTTCACCTGTACCCTTCTAAGATGCACCGTAATAGAAGCTATAAACCTGAATCTTTGTCTCCTTTTGATTTGTCAAGCCTGCAGTAAATTCAGACTAAAAAGAAAAGAAGTCTGTAGGCTAGGTATATCCTGGGGCTCCCAAGTTTCTGACTCCTCCCCCCACCCCAAGGCCCAGGAGGTCAACTCTGTGGGAACTTGACAGTTGAACCCTGAGAGGGAATCTTAGCAGAAAAGGTACTGTCATCGGGACACTCACCGTCACCCTCCATTCATGTCCTCTCTCTTCCTGACCTGACCTCCAGATGGCCTCTTAGTTTCTTCTGCTGTCCAACTGTTCCCCCCACAGAGTAATTCCCGTCTCCCCACTGTTGAACTAAATTAAGATGGAACTTTCCCATAGGCGCTTTAGTTCAAGTCTCGCCACAGCATCCCGGAAAACATGCCCAAGTGAAAAAAGCAGAGCATGAATTTGTGTGGACAGAATGATCAAGTCAATGTAAAGATCACAACAAAGAAATGACACATGGAAAGAAATCGAGAGAGAAGGAACACGGTGATTAACTCCGGGATGATTCTAGAAGTCAGTTTTATTTTGTTTTTTTTTTTTCCCACCCTACCAACGTTCTTATATTTTTTATGCTGGGAATGTGCTATTATTAATTTATAACGAAAAACATTTTTTAAAGGAAATCTTACTTGGAAACTAAGCAAGAAATATTATAAAAAGAGAGACTGTTCCATAGTGACATTTAGTGAGTATCGATTCTTTGATAGATATATCTACATTTTTTTTTAATTTATACAATGGTGGGGCATCTGATTCTAGCTGATCTAAAGAAAAAACAAACTTGGGCGGCACCTGTGGTTCAAAGGAGTAGGGTGATGGCCCCATATGCCAGAGGTGGTGGGTTCAAACCCGGCCCCGGCCAAAAACTGTAAAAAAAAAAAACAGACTTGTTTCCCCCACCATCCTTTAGATGAGATTGCTGGCGGAGAAACAAGAGGTTCAGAGAAGCTGGGCTGGATGTTCTCCTGGGAGTTCTAAAGAGAGATTAGGACTGGGGCACTCACTTTTTGGGGGGTTGTTGTTTGTTTGTTTTTGAGACAGAATCTCAGTAGAGCCATGGCTCACAGCAACCTCAGACTCATGGCCTCAAGCGATTGCCTTAGCCTCCCGAGTAGCAGGGATTACAGGCACCTGCCATAACACCCAGCTATTTTTAGAGACGGGGTCTTGCTGTAGCTGAGGCTGGTCTTGAACTCGTGATCTCAGGCGATCCACCGTCCTCGGCCTCCCAGATTTCTGGGGTTACAGGCATGAGCCACTGGGGCCCGACCCAGGGGAACTTTATTTAAAGAGGAGTAAACTTCCAGGGGAACCATTAGACACAAGAATGGAGCCCTTGGATCACGGAGTTGTTCCATAGATATTTAAGGGAGTTAAAGATCAGGAGTCACTATTGTGGAAGTGGAAAAATAACAGAGCTTGCATAGAGGAAGAATGTTCCTGCCTGGGGCCCTGTCCCATGGGGAACTGGCTTCTCCCCTGAGAGAGTTACAGAAGGCTTGACTCATTCTGTCTGTGCTGGGTTAGACAGCTCCATTCATGTCTTCACTTTAAACACAGGCAGTTCGGTGCACCCAGTTCTTTTAAGTTGGCAGCCAAGGAATTTATATTAACTCATGAGCTTTGTCTACACATTGGGATTTTCCAAAGGGGTTTCCAAAACACTTGGAACAATGAAGTATACCCTGGCTTGTTTGCCACTGGATCCAAGCATGGAAAAGCAGAGATCGGTTACCCTGGCGCAGGCACCATAATGCTACTTAGAAGGTGGCCAGGCTCTGAGTTCTTTCTTCAGCTCAATCAAGGTTTTTCTTCTTCCCGAGGCTTGATGGCCATAGAGTTCCCTAGTCTAATTGACCCCCTTCCAGAAGACCTAATCTTCACACCACTGATAGGGAACTTACTTTAAGCCACGATCATTCTTTAATTCATTTCAGGGTTGAGGAAGGCACTATTATTATTTGCACTTAACTGATGGAGAACTGAAGCACAGAGAGGTTAAGTGACTTTCCCAAGGTCACACAGCAGGTAACTGATAAGGCTGGAGTTTTAGCCCAGGCAGGGTTCTCCAGAGTCCTTGATCTTGGGAAAATGAAGCCCAATTTATATTATAACCCAAACAAAGCCTGGTTGATCTACTGCCATAAGCCAAGTTCACATTTTACCTATGATAGTGACCAAGGATGTTTATAAACACACACAGCCCCAGGAAGGTGTTACCTGCTGGCACAGTGTAGATACGTGGCTCTAATAAGTGTCCATTTTGAAATAGACCAAACCTAACTTGGCCAACGAAGAAAGCCTGTCAATTAAGAAGGTTTTTCCGTGGGCGGCTTTTAGCTTAGGGTTAGAAAAAAAAGATACAGCATGAATTAAGATAAGCTGAGATAGAGAGAAAAGCCAGAAACCTCACTGTAACATCATCTTATTTTAATAATCATCATTTTCCCATAAAATCCAAGAATGTCTGGTGCCGAATTATCTTTTATTTGTACCTAGGTAGTGTGCATTGGTGGGAGGATGCTGAGGAAAGAGAGGTCAGAGAGAGACCATTTATAGAGAAGCCAGACTAGGGCTTGGAAACTACCTTCTGTCTCACCTAATCTCAGCCCTCCCATGAGGCACTACCCCTTTTTTTAACTGACAAGGAAACCAAAGCCCAGAAAGGTTTAGTAACTTTTCCAGCGTCACACAGCAAGTACGTGACAGAAATTACTGTGTGTATTTGTAGATACAGGGGTGGGAAGTAGGCCACCCACAGTCATAAGCCATTATACCACATACATGTTAAAAATCACGAGGAAACATTAAACCAAATACAAATTCAAGACATCATGGGACCAAGAATCAATGGAAGCATTTTCTAAAATTTCACATGAGAACCTTTTCCCAACATCAAGATGCCTTCTATCCTGGATGACATAACTCTTAACTTTTGATTGAGAAAAATCACAGCTAACAGGGAGACTATGAATTCAGTAAAGTTTTAAATAAATGTATATTCCATTAATCATCAGGTTCTTGATAATGATTGAAAATCACGGGCATGTTTGTATGGAAGTTATCAGCCCAGTGCTTGATGCACTTCTGAGTTTTGGGACCATATAATAAATACCAAGGGGCCCTTCTCCATTGAGGATCGTGGTTCCCCAGGTTGGAAGCAAGCGGTTTAGGGAGTCAGGGAGAGAGGACTCATCAAATGCCACCGGCCTTTCCAGATGCCACCCATGCTTACGGAGCAAGATAGGGAGGGGAGAACCTTCCACCACGAAGGTTCTAACTTTATGATCCTCAAGAAATGAGAGAAAGTCACTAAAACTCATTCATTCCAAGAGCATCATTAAGATCAAATCGTTTGTTCTTTAAATGATCAAAGTAGGCATTGCGATTAGAGCCCCAGCCCTTCCTGGTCATTCCTCATCCCATTTGCAACTCGGCTCCATTTGGCTTTGTGAGCCTGGAGAGACAGAAGCTGTTGTTGACGGTGGAAAGTGATTTTTCACTAGCTCCCGTGTTCAGGAGAAATATTTAGACTCGCTTTAGTGGCAGGAGGTCCCAGCCTTCTTGTATTCAGGGTGGAGACGGGGGGGGGGGCTCTGTCGGGGTGAGTTTCTTGTCGGTTTCCTGCTAATGATGGGGAAGTTGTCTTCAACTTCCACATGTGTCTTCCCTGGTGGAGAAGGGACCCTGGGATAGTGTGTAGTGAGAAATCAGCCTGGCTCAACCTGGTCTCTTCTACTAAACAGATTTTTTTTTTTTTTGGTGGGGGGTTGTTTTAATGCTGGAGGGCAGAGTTTACCCCCATACCTGACCCCTGGAACTTTCTACAATGCTCCCACAAACAAGCTGGAATCACTTGGTACAAAACCATTAACTTGGTCGTGATGTCCTTTATTTTGTGGAAGCATCATTGAAAAGAAACAACGTTCGATTGGATTTCTTTTCCAAAAGTTTGATGGGGGCATTTTTCTCCAAGAGAATAATGAATGGCAGGGTCTAAAAGGAGCTGTTTGAACTCCAGCATGAGAAGAAAAGAAAACACAGCTAATGAGAGCTGATGGTTGGGAAACGTGTCTGCCCTGATTAAAACCACTGATGTGGCCGAATCTCAGAGCCCTCTACTTACCTTTTCAACATTTTACATTAAAAAAATGAGTGGTAAGAATGACGCCAGGGACCACCTTACGTAACGATTTCATGGTGGAAATCAATTCCACAAGAGGAAAATTATGCAGCACTCTGTAGATCCTTAAACTTTGCTTTCTTTTGCTTTTGTTGTTGTTGTCGTTGTTGTTTAGCAGGCCAGGCCAGGTTTAAATCCATCAGCCCTGGTGCCTATGGCCGGTGCCCTAACCCCTGAGCTATGGGCGCTGAGCTGTGCTTTCTTTTGCTTTAAATTAATTTCCACAGAACAGGACACTTTGGTAATGAAATGAAAACACATTCTGTCCGGGAAGCTATGTCTTTATGTTGCAAGGACTTAGCCCCGCCATGTAGTTTTTGATCCTGTTATAAATCTATGACAAGTGTTCTTCACTTTAAGTAACTATAGGCATCCCTGAAGAGTTGTGTGGGATCTTAACCCAATTTGCTTTCATTTAAAATTGCCATTTCAGAGTCATTATGTTATCGTCACTCTTCATTATTTTTCAAATGGCTGTGGCCTAGAATGTACTACCTTGTACTCCCCTGTCTCAGCACCAAGTATTTATTTGTTATTTCATTGATACCACCCATATCCATCCATGCATCCATCCTCCCTCCCACCCACTCCTCCATCAGTCCACCCACCCACCCATTCATTTATCTTCCCACCCTTTCACCCACCTACCCATCTACCCACACACCCATCCATCCATCTATCCATCCATCCATCCATCCAACCATCCAACCAACCAGCCATCCAGAAAACGTTTCATTCCCGTCTACGTGGCAGGGCATACACTAGTTTAGTGATTTTCCCCCTAGGGCAATTGGAGACATTTTTCATTGTCACAACTAAGAGTAAGGGGGTGCTGCTCTCATCTAAGGGTAGAATCCAGGGAATATACAGAACAGCCCCCCCACACACACACACACAACAGAATCATCTGGCTCAAATATAATATTCCAAGGTTGAGACATTCTGTTGGCTGAGAGATAAGTAACTGGGTTTCTGGCCATACACTGTCTTACAGGGAAAATGAATGGATACAATGGGGAAATGGTTCTGATGAATTGGAATGATGCTACCCGTGAGGTCAGAGGTGTTTGTGATCATTTCTCCTCTGGAAATTGGTTCAGAAACAAGTCCTTTCATGAAGTGATGGGAAGAGTCTTTCCTGGAGAGGCTAGGAATTGGAAATAGGGGTAGAGACATTGGATGAACCTCTCCACATTTTTCCTGGTCGGCACAGTGAGCTGCCTCTGCAGTGGACAGCAGGGGCATTTGTCCCAAGCTCCTGGCATCTGGGCCCCTCTTCCCTGGACAGAGGTCAACGTGTGACTCTCTGCTGCTTCCGAGGCCCTCCGTGGCCAGAGGCGCTGCTCCGGTTAATGTTTACAGAAGCACTTTGGGAGCGGGGTGTGCTGGCCAGCTGCCCACCTGTTGGGCAAGGCCTAGAGCAGGTGTCCTCAAACTTTTAAAACAGGGGGACAGTTCACTGTCCTTTAGACTGTTTGAGGGTCAGACTATAGTTTAAAAAAAAAAACTATGGAGTCGGCATCTATTCTCGGGCGGGTCGGCAGGTACAGAAAACTTCACCAAAGATGTCTAAGCAACAGCCAACTCAGTTTGTAAATCCAGAAACTCCTGGCTATGTTGGATTTGCAAATCTTCCCAATCAAGTTCACCGAAAATCAGTGAAAAAAGGTTTTGAGTTCACACTAATGGTGGTTGGTAAGAAATTAATTTATACTCTCAAACTTATTAATCAATTATCTCCCCTTCCATCCTGTGGGGCATAATAGCATGACTTATAAAGTAAGAGGAAAAGTTTTTTATTGACAGAATCAAGTAACTTGAAAATTTGAAAATGTGATTGAACCTCCATAGTTAGCTACCTTCCCACATTGACCACCTCCTTAAGTTGACCTAATTTTCATAGACCAGATAGGTACCAAATGGAAATTCCTTATGTTGACCACCTCCGTATGTTGACCAGTTTGTTATTGTCCCTTGGGGGGTCAACTTACAGAAGTTGTACTGTATGTCAGAAGTAAAATTACAGTTTTTCTGTTACTTCTTTATTTATAAAGGTTTTGCTCTTCTGTGGCAGCTGGCCTCCAAAAATGGTCTCCAGTGATCCTTGACTCCTAGTATTCACAGCCCTTTCTAGAGTCCTTCCATAGTGAATAGAGTTTACATGTATAATCAACAGGGCATTGCAGAAATTAAGTTGTGACACCTCCAAGACTAGAGCATGAAAGACATTTGGCTCCCACCTTGCCTTCTCTGGAATTAGTCACTCTAGGGACAGCCACCTGCCATGTTGAGAGGATGCTACAGCAGCCTTGTGGGAAAGTGTACCAAGCAAGGAGGTGTGCCTGCCAGTAGGTAAGGCAGTGATCGGTCTCAGGGACACCTTCTCGCTCAGTCACCCTTCTGATGGATGACTACCATTCCATACTGTCTGTAACTTTATGATAAGCCCTAAGCCAGAATCACCTAGTTTTAGACATTCCCAAATTCCTCACCCAAAAAGTCTACAAGATACTGTTTATGGATGTTACAGGCCTCTTAGGTTTTGCAGTAATTGTTACATAGTAGTAGCTAACTATTATAGTCATAGCTAATTAGAATTGTATTTGCTTAATTCTCATTTTAAAAATTACTAACTCTTGGCTAGGTGTGGTGGCTCACGCCTGTTATCTTAGCAATCTGGGAGGCTGAGACAGGAGAATTGCTTGAGCTTGGGAGTTGAAGATCAGCCTGAGCAACAGTGAGACCCTGTCTCTACTAAAAATAGAAAAACTGGGCATTGTGGTGGGTACCTGTAATTCTAGCTACTTGGGAACCTGAGGTAAGAGGATTACTTGAGCCCAAGAGTTTGAGGTTGCTGTGAGCAATGATGATGCCATGGCACTCTATGGAAGACCACAGAGTGAGACTCATGTCTCCCCCCGCCAAAAAAAAAAAAAACTGGCTCAGCGCCTGTGGCTCAACGGGCTAGGGCGCCAGCCACGTACACCTGAGCTGGTGGATTTAAATCCAGCCCTGGGCCCGCCAAACAACAATGGTGGCTGCAACCAAAAAAAAAAATGGCGTTGTGGCGGCCTCCTGTCCCAGCTACTTGGGAGGCGGAGGCAGGAGACTCGCTTAAGCCCAGGAATTGGAGGTTGCTGTGAGCTATGATGCCATGGCACTCTATCCAGGGTGACAGCTTGAGGCTCTGACCCAAAAAAAAAAAAACTACAAACATTTTAGTGGTAGACTTCCTAACTTCCAGAACTATAAGAAATACATTTCTTTCACTTTTAAATTATTTAGTCTGCGATATTCTGTTATAGCAACATAGAACAGACTATGACAAGCCCTCCTAACCTGAGTACTTAGAAGATTGTATAAAATATGTAAACGACGCCTTCAAGACATTGGATAATAGGCAGTGCAGGATTTTGATCCTTAAGTGAACAAATTATATGACTGTAAACTCACTCCAGCTTTCTACCATTTTCCTGCCCTGCTATATGGGAAAGTAAATCAGGAGTACAGCAGTATCTCAGTGTTGAGAGGACAGATCACAGTTCAGGGATGCCGGCATGACTGGGACCTGAGATAATGGGGCAGAATTCCATAAAAGAGAAAGAAATCACCCTGGCACAATGGCTCATACCTATAATCCTAGCATTCTGGAAGGCTGAGGCTGTGGGATTCTTTGAGCTCAGAAGTTCAAGACCAACCTTAGCAAGAGCAAGACCTCGTTTCTTAAAACGGCATGTGCCTGTAGTCCTGGCTACTTGGAAGGCTGAGGCAGGAGGATCACTTGAGCCCAAGTGTTTGAGGTTCTTGTGAGCTAGGCTGCCATAGCACTCTACTCAGGGTGACAAAGTGAGATTCTTTCTCAAAAAAAGAAAGAAAAGAAAGAACTCAAGAAATACCACTAGAGATCCTGTGGAAACTTTGTCTGAACAAACATGGACAAGTGATGACAAGATTCCTCGGAGATTGGTGATGAAATACCACCAGGAGACAGTGAGCTGGACCGGAGACTGCACAGGGTCTGAGCGCTCATGTGGTCAGGAGGTATTTGTGTTCCAGCCATCAAAAAAGGAGGAATCTTATTGAATACCCAGGGTGCTCAGTAGAATTTCCAGAAAATTCTTGCCTAGGATTAGGGCTCAACTAGATACATGTATAAAGGCTGTTGTGAACCTTTCCAGACAAAGCTGGTAAATGAGCCTTGAAAGGATCAAGTTCATTTGCAAATAAGTTAACTATTTGCTAGGGCAGAGTGATGAGTCATAAAAGAAAGGCATCAAAATCCAAACACAGTGTAACATACACAATATCTAAGAACTGATTATATGGTATCAAAGCAAAAAAATGTACATGATCAGGAAAAAATATCAGGCAATAGAAACAGATGATAGAATTGACAAACAGATCCAGAGATGATAGAATTGGCAAACAAGAACTCTTAACTATTTAATGTGCCCCTGTACTTAAAGGAAAACATGAATGTAATGAGATAAATGGAAGATACAAGAGTCAAGTTGAACTTCTAAAGATTGAAGTACAACGTCTGAAGTGAAAAAATTTTTAGGATAAGCCTAACAGCAGGTTAGTAGGTATCTAACGTGAAGCATAGAGACCAGGCTTAGTGTCACACGCTTTGTAAGCTGATGCAGGAGGATCACTTGAGGCCAGGAGTTTCAGACCAGCCTGAGCAACATAGTGAGGTCTGGTCTCTACAAAAGGTAGGAAAAAATTAGCTGGGTGCAGTAGCACATGCCTATAGTCCTAGCTATATGGGAGATGAAGGCAGGAGAATCACCAGAGCCCAGAAGTTGGATGTTACAGTGAGCTATGATTGTACTACTATGTTCCAGGCTGGGTGACAGTGAGACCCTATCTGAAAATAAATAAGCAAACTAAATCACAGAAAAGAAGTAGATGGAAAAAGAACAAGAATACTCTATGCAGTCTAATATATAGATAATTTATATTAACACAGAAGGAAGGGAGGGACAAAAAAATGTGTGAATAAAATAAGACCAGGAAACTGGCCAAAGTTGGTGAAGATTGTAAATGCACAAATCTAAGAAGCTCAACAAATACCAAGCAAAACAGACATAAAGACCACTTCACCAAGACACGTAGGCAAGCCCCCAGCTTATGAACTAAATCAGTTCTGTCGTTTTGTTCTTAAGTTGACTTCGTACCTTTTACCGGTTGCTTATAATAGCCCCTGTTCATAGGTGCAAGTCTCGTGTCTGTCTTAATGTTTGTGGCTCGGGCTTATTGTGATAGCCCCAGCTGTAAGTATATATAAGTCTAATATTTGTAACTCAGGGACTACCCGTAGAACAAGTCACCATGGACAACCGGTGAGACGTTAGGCCAGCGATTCTCAACCTGTGGGTCGCACACCCTTTGTAACAATGAAAATACATTGCGGCATTAGGAAGGTTGAGAAACACTGCATTAGGCAGACTAGATGTATGGAAACACAGACCATTTATCAAGGGCCCATGATGAGCAGGCGAAGAGAAAAATCTTCAAATTAGCTAGAAAAAAAGAAAGGAAATCATCACATACAAATCAAAGGCCAGGAACAATGCAGCGTATAAGGGACATTTTCAAAGTACTAGAAGAATAAAACCATCAACCTAGAATTCTGTGTTTGTCACAAATGTCCTTTTAAAATAAGGTGAAAACAGAAGAGGAAATAAATTTTCAGACAGATAAGTTAACAGGATGTATCTCTGTCAGACTTGGATTACAAGAAAGCTAAAATGAAGTTCTTTGGTTAAAAGCAAAGGATCCCAACTGAAACTCAGTCCACACTGAGGAGTGGAGAGAAAGGCAAATGTGTTGATAAATAGAAAATACTTTTCTTGCTTTTTAATTTCTTTCACAGATAGTTGACGATTGAGAACAAAAATCACAATGTATACATCTAGAACTAATAAGGGTAGCACAAAGGACAGGAAGATGAAAAGAGTGGACTGTCATGAACGTCATGTATTTTATATGAAGTGGTAAGAGTGTCCTTTACATGAAGACTGCTATGTTAATATTCATGTTGTAAACTCCAGAGCAACCCCTAAAAAAAAAAAGACAAACACTGGGCTAAAAGCTAATAATGTTGATAAAATAAAAACACAAAAATTAAGCACTCAACTGAGAAGAAGGCTGGAAAAGAAGAAAGATGACACAAGTGGAACCAAGATGGCAAATTAGTAGACCCGACACAGGTATTTTAATAATGATATGTAAATAGACCAAACACTGCAAGTAAAAGTCAGAGACTATCAGAATGGGTGATGACCTTATATTGTCTACATAAAAAACACTTTCACTGTAGAAACATAAATAGGTTAAAGAATAGAAGAATGAAAAGTTATGCAATCTTCAGTCACAAGAAAGCTGAAGTGGCTATATTAGTAACAGACAAAATAGACCCCCTGTCTGCCTCTGGGATATTACCAGAAATACAGAAGCATATGCGAATACAGAAGCTTCACAAAGTGTACAGAGCTTCAAAGCATATGATGCAAAATTTGACAGGAAAAAGAAATCTATAATTTTTTTTTTTTTTTAAGAGACAGAGTCTCACTTTATCACCCTCGCTAGAGAGCCATAGCATCACACAGGTCACAGCAATCTCCAACTCTTGGGCTTAGAAATCTATAAGTTTTAAACACTCTTCTTTTAGTAATATGTAAGACAGAAAATCAGTAAAGTTGTAGAATATTTTTCTTTTACAGTAGGGTCTCACTGTGTTGCCTAAGCCAGAGTGCAATTGTGTCATCACTTCAATACCTGGGCTCAAGCAGTCCTTCTGCCTCAGCCTTCCAAAGTAATAGGCTAATTAGCCACACACAGCTAATTTTTAAACCTGCTTTCCTAACAGTTAAGACCCAGTAATTCTACTCCTGTTTACCCAAGAAAAATAAAAATACCCACAGATTTTCACAGATTGGCGTTTACCTGCAGTGGGTTCTGGAGTGAGTAGAGTTATACGATGGAATTCTTTAGGATTATGGAAATTCTGTACCATGAGTGGAGTTAAGTTATCTTAGTACATGCTTTTGTGCAAATTAATCCAAGTGTGCAGTTTAAATGGTTGCATTTTTTTTTTTTAATTGTTGGAGATTACTTGAAGGTACAAAGAACCAGTTTACATTGATTGCATTTGTTAGGTAAAGTTCCTTTTATAATTGTGTCCCACCCCCAAAAGGTATGTCATATGCCATGACCCCTTCCCACCTTCTCTTTCTCTGCTCTCCCCTTTCCCCACCCCCATGCCCCACCATGTACTAAGTCATTAATTGTTCTCATATCAGGATTGAGTACATAGTATTGTTGCTTCTCCATTCTTGTAATGTTTTACTAAGAATAACGTGTTCCACTTCCATCCAGGTTAATACGAAAGATGTAAAGTCTCCATCTTTTTGATGGCTGAATAGTATTCCATGGTATACATGTACCACACCTTGTTTATCCATTCCTGGGTTGGTGGGCATTTAGGCTGTTTCCACATTTTAGCAATTGAAAATTGAGTTGTAATAAACAGTCTAGTGCAAGCATCCTTATGGTAAAAGGATTTTTTTCCATCTGGGTGGATGCCCAGTAAAGGGATTGCAGGATCAAATGAGAGATCTAGCTTCAGTTCTTTGAGGATTCTCCATACTTCCTTCCAAAAAGATTGTATTAGTTTGCAGTCCCACCAGCAGTGTAAAAGTGTTCCCTTCTCTCCACATCCACGCCAGCATCTGCAGTTTTGAGATTTTGTGATATGGGCCATTATTGCTGGGGTTAAATGATATCTTGGGGTGGTTTTAATTTGCATTTTTCTAATAATTTAGGCACGATGAGCTTTTTTTTCATGTTTGTTAGCCATTCGTCCATCATCTTTAGAGAAGGTTCGATTCATTTCTTTTGCCTAGTGATGTAAAGGATTGTTGGATCTTTTTATGTTGATTAATTTGAGTTCTCTATAGATCCTAGTATCACAATACTATTTAGCCATCAAGCTTTTGTCCGATTCAAAATACGCAAATATCTTTTCCCATTGTGTAGGTTGTCTGTTTCCTTTGGTGGTTGTCTCCTTAGCAGTACAGAAAATGTTTGCATTTTAATATGTGTAAATTACACCTCAATAAAAGAAAGCAGGTAGGAGGTGGAGGGTGAGAAAGATTGTGAAAAATAGAACTTGAATGTTAACCACAAGAACTCTAAACCTTTGAACTGTAATATTAACAGCTCAAGAAAAGTCATGTATCAGGAAGCCCTGATATTCCTAACTGATCAGTGAGAAATTATTCAAGAGGAAAGGCATAATGGTTTAAATTGTGTCGAACTTCTAAACAAATAGGTTCACAGAATGCCCAGTCAGATGCATATGAAAGGCTATAGATGTTTGGGCAACAGTCTACAGGAGATTCTGTGATCACATCTGGTTTAAGGACATAGATGAGGGCAGCCAGGTGGCAGATTGCCCATGAAAGAACTTGGTGTACATGATGTTGGAGGTTCTAGACAAATGGTGATAATTTGTATTAAATTATTATCCCAGTGACACTGATGTCAGATGGTGGCTTTTAGTTTTTAAGAAAAACAAGATTAAAAATAAGCTTATTGCTAAATATATTACTTGATAGAAAGTTAGTAGATTGTTAGTGTGATCAAATTCACCTGAAGTTTATAGTGCAAGGCTTTAAAAACTAAGAAAAGGAAAGCTGGTCCTAAGGCTTACGTGTGCCAGTGTAGTTACAGTTGTGGGCGTGCATGATGTTGGTGTTCCCATCCTAAGGGCGTTGAAGCCCAGGATGGGCATTGTGGACCTTTGTGGGGCCTGCGCGACCTCACCTTGCCCACAAAATCTTAACCTCACTCTGCTCTCAGCGACATCCTACCATTGCGTCCAGCTCTGAGAATTGTTTGTACAAAAGAGCTAACCACTTAGAACACTGCTGTTTGGGGCCCTCTGGAAAAAGGCCCTTGTTGCATATTGTTGGAGAAAGCAGTTTCATTCTTTTGTGGCATGAAAATCAAAAAAATAAAAATGTGAAGAGAGATTTCCTCCAGAGCCGGAAGTTTCTCCTCCCCAACATTGCTGGCTTAGCCTACACTTTGCTCTTTATTTATTTTTGTTGTTGTTGTTGTTTGGTTTTTTTTAGAGACAGAGTCTCACTTTGTCACCCTTGGTAGAGTGCTATGGCTTCACAGCTCACAGCAACATCCATCTCCTGGGTTTAGGCGATTCTCTTGCCTCAACTCCTCAGTAACTAGGACTGCAGGTGCCTGCCCAGCTATTTTTTTGTTGCAGTTCGGCCAGGCCAGGTCTGAACCCACCACCCTCGGTATATGGGGCTGTCATCCTACTCACTGAGACACAGGTGCCGCCCTTGCTCTTTATTTTTTAACATAGGTTTTAAAACATTTTAAACTTTAGTTAGACTAAAATTTAAAACTTATGTGACAATTTGCCTAATGGTATTTTAGAATGGTATTGTAAAATGTAGCTTAACTTTTTCTTACCTGTATGTATTTTTTTATGTTGTGGTGCTTGTATTTCTTTCTAATTAGGGAAAATTTGGCCATTTTGTAAACTCTGCATGCTTCCTATTCCAATATTTGCTGTTGCTATTTTTAAAGATAACTACATTAATTCTAGCACTTAAAATTTTATTTTACTATTGCAAACAAAACACATCAACCCCATTGTGTTTTTGGATGGTGCTTGGTTTACACTGACTCTAGTTCTCCCAGCCCCATTTGTTGACACTTATGAGACTCCTGATCAGGGTAGAGATAATAGTGAAGGTAGAACAGGGCTGGGCAGTTTTCGAAATTTGGCCTGAGTAGCATCATGTTCTGAGTTTATAAGCAAATCCTTGGTAGATGTTACTCAAAAGCTATTGCTTATATACTCTTAAAATTAAGATTTACATCTTAGAAATAGCCATTGGGATGTTACAACTGCTTTTTTTAAAAGAAGCTATCTGAGATGTCTTCACTCACTGGTCTTCTATAAATTGAGTCCTTCTCAGCTGTCACCTGTGACTATCACTACTCTAGGCAGTGAGAGCGGCTGGTACTTGGTCATCATCTCCCCACTGGGCTGCAAAGCCCCATGGGAGCAAAGTCCTACTGTTCTCTGTCATGTCCCAGTGCCTACACCTGTGCCAGGCACACAGAAAAGACTTGGCAAATACTGGTAAAATCGCCTTTAAATGGAGTAAAAATGTAAAGGCGCATTCTTGGACAGTTAATGAAAAGGATAACTTGATGGGATAGTAGGAGTTTTGTTCTGTTTTACTTTTATATTTAAGCACATTCGACACATAATTCCAGTTTTGTCCTTTACAGCTATGAAAATTGTTTAAAGTGCAGCCCTGATTCTGTGTGTCTGTATGTTTCAAATCTACTTTTTTGTTGTTGATTTTCCAAGAAAATATTTTCTAAAGTTTCAAAATCAAGGGTGGAGTTTTGTTTTGTTTTGCTTTGCTTTGTTTTTAAGAGATGGGGTCTCTGTGTTCTCCAGGGTGGCCTTGAACTCTGCCTCAAGCCTCCTGAGTAGCTAGTGCCATAGGTGTGAGCTACTGTGCCAAAATACTGATTTTTAAAACAAATATATATTAACATTCTTTGTGCTCTATAAGAGTTGGCAGAGGGTATAGTTCAATCTCAGGTCCCCACAGGACAGTCCAGCACCAAGTACTACATAGTACCAAGGTCAGCAGCACTTCTCCATGCGAAATAGCCTTAGATGATAACCTACGATGAAACAGTAGAGTTTGTTTATGCTTCCTTCAAATGTAAATTTTATTTTGATATTTTGCATCTTTGAAGTTAAATTTCAAATGTAGTTAATAGTTGAATAGGCATTCTTAGCTCGCTAAGTGTTTGGAGGCATATGTGTTTTCTGAGTTGGTCATGCTATACTCAGTAATGAGAGGGGGAAGGTGCCTGACATACGGCACTTGTCAGTGATGGGAAACAGGGATGTGTGTAAAACACGAAGGAAGAGACAAGGTGGCACCATGCTTGAGGGGGTTGCCAAGTGAGTGTGTGTAGGTGAGTTTGTCACACAGTAGGCTCTGCCCTTCGCAGAGAGCACCAGTGTTGCTGATACAATTGGATAAGGATGTTCAGTTTTCTGAAAATATGAGTTTAGTGATTAGCACAACTCATTTTCGTTTTATTTGTCATAAAAGTAAGACCAGCCACTGAAGTTGATTCCATACATTTGTGAAGAGATGAAATTGTCTTTCTGGGGCAGCTGTGATGCAGTGAGTAGGGCACCGGCCCATATACAAAGGGTGTCGGGTTCAGACCCAGCCCTGCCAAACTGCAAACAAAAAATAGGCAGGCATTGTGGTAGGCGCCTGTAATCCCAACTACTCCGGAGGCTGAGGCAAGAGAATCGCCTAAGCTCCAGAGCTGGAGGTTGCTATGAGCTGTGACACCAGGGCATTCTACCAAGGGTGACAAAGTGAAACTTTTGTCTCTTAAAAAAAAAAATTATCTTTCTGATCATATGATATACAAGTTCTGGAGTCCCATACACCAGGTTCAGATTGGGAGGGAACCTGCTCTGGACAGTCTGATCTTGAGCAGAGAGATCTTGTGAATTTGAGCTTCCGTTTCTCATATATGAGGCAAGGTGGTAGTGTGGTGCCTAATTCATAGCTGTAGAGTGGAGCATACAGAGTGACGGTTGTGAGGTGCTTTGCCTGGCACCAGGCACTTCATAAACAGCACAGATCAGGTCATGACAGGGTTTTCATTTTCTTTTAAAGGTGAATCAGGTCTAGGAAAATCGACTCTCATAAACAGCCTGTTCCTGACTGATCTCTA
>CAUYON010104605.1:0-21140 GCA_963573935.1 Arctocebus calabarensis | reverse complement strand
CACACCTGTAATTCTAGCACTCTGGGAGGCTGAGGCAGGTGGATTGCCTGGGCTCAGGAGTTCCAGAGTAGCCTGAGTGAGAGCAAGACCCCCATCTCTACTAAAAACAGAAAAAACTATCTGGTGTGATGGTGGGCGCCTGTAGTCTTAGCTACGCAGGAGGCTGAGGCAAGAGAATCACTTGAACCCAAGAGTTTGAGGTTGCTGTGAGCTATGACATCATAGCACTCTATCAAGGGTGACAAAGCGAGACTCTGTAGCAAAAAAAAAAAGTAATGTTCTTGCTTAATTTCTTCTAGTTCATGTATAGAGCTTATATTCCATCACTTAACTTGGGGTATAAAAGGTCTGTATTTTTTTTTTAGCAGTTATTAAAATGATGTTTTCTCTGGAGATGAGTGGGCATACTCTGTCTTGTCTGATTTTTATCTTCTTATTTTGGTGATCCTCTGACTCTCCATTTTCTATCTGATTTATTTGTTCCTTTTCATAATTGTTTGTTGTTATTGGTAAGTCCAGTTCTCTTTGTGAGCACTAAATTATCCTTTTGTGTTAGATGACTGAAATAGAGTTATTGAGTTGTTCCTTTTGCATTACAGTTCTTTGACCCCAGCCTTCTGTCTCTATATTCTTTTCTTTTTTCTTTTGAGACAGAGTCTCACTCTGTTGCCTGGGATAGAGTGCCACGGTGTCATAGCTCACAGCAACCTCAAACTCTGGGGCTTAAGTGATCCTCTTGCCTCAGCCTCCCCAGTAACTGGGACTACAGGCACCCACCACAACACCCATCTATTTTTTTTTGTTTTAGTAGAGATGGGATCTCACTCTTGCGGAGGCTGGTGTCCAACTCCTAAGCTCAAGCAATCCACCTGCCTGAGCTTCCTATACTGCTTGGATTATAGGCATGAGCCACTGCTCTAGGCCACAATTACTGGATTTTTAGAGGGAGAGAAAAAGTGTAATGTTGGACTACTGCTTTACTAAGAGGGAAGGTTAGGTTAGGTGAAATTGAGGAAATAGGAAAAAAAATTGCTAGGACATTGTGCTTTTCATATTAGATTTAACCTTCTGTAACTACAGTAGTTACAGAAGCAATTTGTTTCTTTTTAATCAACAAAAGGGGGTAAGGCATTGCCACTAGATAATGTTATCTCATTTTAAGTTTAGCCAAAGAGGTGAAACGTCACAGGCCTTTGCTGCCACTAATAAATATTTAGTAGTCCCAAATTGATCAGTTATTGCACAAATTATAAAAGGTTAACTGTATAACAAATTGATATAATAAGAACTTATTGGGTAGGTTCAATGTGTAAGTATTTTTCTAATTTTCTGTGTGATGCTTATTTAAGTAAAATTTTGGTAGCTATGGTTTAAATTTGTACATATATTTTATTTGAAACAAATGAACAGGTTTATGCCATCATCAGCCTATTTAACAGACAATTTCCTAGTTTCAATGTTTTATCTGGAGTACTTCAAAACTCAGAAAGAAAAAGATAGAAAACTTCCCAGAATGTTACAAATCCCTCTTTAATGATAGTAAGTATCTTTAAAATGTCAATTTCTATGGTAGAAAGGATCTGTTGATTAAAATGGATGAGCTACTGATATTACTGTATTTAACGTGTTTATAAATTATTTTATGTACCATATTGTGGGGAATATGACTAAAAATATAAACAAATAAATATTTTTTTTCAGAAATCACAAGAGATTAAAATCAATCAATTCATTCTATATCACTTACACATCACTGTGGCGTTTGAAATTTACTATGATATTACTGGGGTCCTATAACTGTTGTCACCCAGTCAGGTTCATCTGCCCACTTCCCAAGAGGAAGCCAATGTCCACGGACAGCGAGGTTTAATTTAAAGCAAAGAAAGAGTTTATTCCACATGGCACTAAATGAAGAGCCATTTCTCAAATCCGCCTTCCCAAGAATTGAGGGGATGGGTTTTAAAGACAGTTTGATGGGCAGAGTAGATTAGGCAATCAGAGTATGCTAATTGGCTAATTCCGGGGGCAGAACCATCAGTCCTTTGCTATGGGCCACTGTCTGACTGGGTCAGCTGATCCACTGGAATGCAGGTCCTTGGGTGAGGATCAAGGACCAGTTAAATCAGTATCTAGATCTGGGTAGATCAGTCAATCCATTGGAATGCAGGACCTGAAAGACATCTCAGAAACTATCCCTAGGCTCCCAACAGGTGATGTTTTTTTATGCAGAAAAATTAAAAATCCTACCCGTGATGCTCTCTAGAGTAGCAATTATAGAGAAGCAAACAAGAGGACAGTGACTATTATCAAGCAAACGAGGGGACAGTAGCTGATTATTATCACTATTTTAGGAAGGCCTAGTACTTCACAAAGTTTTGGGGGGCCATTCCTCTAGTTCTTCACCAATTTGTAAAGGCATTTTCCTAACTAGATCATTAAGTACTTTCTTAGTAATTAAAGTATGTAAATTGTGTTCAGTGTTGCCTTACAGTGAAATGTCATTTTGTTGAAAAGGAGTAATTCAAATAAAGTGTATATTAATTGTCAGTTAAATAGACGAGCAAATGAAATGAATCATCCAATTAACCATTTAGACAAATGAATATATATTTGGGTCAAATAAAGATACTCGGCTCACTTTCAAGAATCACTTAGAAGTAATTTGCTCACCATAGTGTAAATGAGTATTTTAATACTTCTAGGGGTATCTGCTGGGCTGATGGTCAAGATATCTCAGCAATGTCCTATTTCCCTGTTGTTTACATCAGATAACTAAAATCTCACAGGAGTAATTTGCAGAATGTCTGATTAACATCTATGTTACAGTAAGATATTAAAATGAAGTTATGATTTTAATTTCCTTCATTGTATTATCTTGTTTTCTTAAGTATATGTCAACTTCTGTAAGGTGGAGAAAAATGATTTATGCTTTTAAAATGTACATAAGACTAAAAGTAAAATTAAATAATACCCCTTTATAGCCAACTGCTGTGTTAACTTTTCAAACTCTACCAAAATAAACAAAAAGCAAATAAACATAGCCTAAGATTGATTGCACGTGGAAAATAATTTAAAAAGCAATTGGCAACAGTACACAATTTAGCTTGTTATCTCTTTGCATTTTCCCCAGAACATATAGGTTGCCAAGGAGTTATTATTTTTTATAATTGAGTTATAGAAAATTATTTTACTAGTCTTCTTACCAGTCAAAAAGCTTGTCTCCTCTCAAATTCACAGTGATACCATGGAATATTATGCAGCCTTAAAGAAAGATGGTGACTTTTTCTCTTTCATACTTACATGGATGGAGCTGGAACATGCTCTCCTTAGCAAAGTATCTCTAGAATGGAAGAAAAAGTATCCAATGTATACACCCCTAATGTGAGACAAATTCTTTATTGTTCAAGTGAAGGCTACAACCCATTTATTGCACAGGAAGACGGAGAAAAGGGAGAGGAAGGGAAGGGGAGGGAGAGGGTGGGGGGAGATGGGACAAAGGGTGAGATCACATGTGTGGTACATATTCGAAGGGTCAGGAGAAATACGTATCTAAATACTTCTAAATACAGATCAAAAATGTTTTCATATAGTAAATGAGAAAATCTCATGAATGTTTTGTCAATCAGGTTGATAAAAATATCTCAGATTGCATGTGAAGCCTGCACACTGTACCCCATGATTGAACTAATGTACACAGCTATGATTCAATTTAAAAAAATTATATAAAAGGTTTATATAACAGATACTTTAGGATGTGAACTTTACCAGGCACATTTGCAATGCTTTGTAATATTAACTTGTATAATCTAGTCCTCCTGACAACACAATGAAGTAGTCATATTCTATTCCGGTCTTAGATGAGAAAACTGAGGCACACCGAGGTTGGGCATTTGTGCCCAAGGTCGCACAGCAAGTAAGTGGTGGAGCTGGGATGCACACAGTGCCGTGAAGGCACCACCAAGGGAGTAGAAAAGCATATCTGGGGCTGAGAGGGGTGAGCAGGAGTTCCTTATATGGACAATCTAAGGAAACAGCATGAACAAATGTTCAGAGGAAGAAACAGCTCAGCACACAGGAAGCAAGAGATTTGGAGGCAAATCGGATGTCCAGCAGGGAAATCGGAAAAGCAGAGAAGGTCAGGCGATGAAGGATTCTGTGGCCATTCCTGTGGCCTCTGGGTGGCCAGAGAGATTGAGCAGACAAATAACAAGATCCAATCGTATTAAGGATAGAATTCTGGAGACAGCGTGAAGACAGAATCTGAGTGGGAGAAACAGGCCTGCCAATGTCCAGGTCCAGTAGGGGTGAGCACGTCGAAGCCAGAGCAGAAGAGAGGGGGGCAGTTACAGAGACGGTGATGAGAGCCAAGCAACACGTGTTAAACGGGACTTCTCCTATTTCTTGGAATTTTGGCAGAAGCCCAAAGCTCTGACCAAAAAAGAACCAGTACAGAAAAATCTGAAAAGAGCTGCTGGACATGTCAATAAAGAACTTGGCGAGAGGTGGCCAAACCCACTCTGAACTTGATAGCCCCTTACCCACTTCCAATTTCCCTGTGACAACCACCTGGGGATGTGTCCAGGGTGTCTCTGCAGGACATGGCTGGACTGCCACAGAATGTAGGGGAAGGATCCTCTCTGAAGCCATGGAAGGGAATTCGGAGGCCCTCATGTTCAACAAAGGATATTTTGGGGGAGGACTTGAGCAGTGTTTCTCAGACGTTGGTGAGCACAGAATCACATGTCTGGTTCTTGCTGTAGCACATTGGTTCTCAACCTTCCTAATGACGCAACTTTAATATAGTTCCTCATGTTGTGGTGACCCCCAACCATAAAATTATTTTCATTGTACTTCATAACTGTGATTCTGCTACTGTTATGAATCATTATGTAAATATCTGATATGCAGGAGACCCCCCAAAGGGGTCATGACCCACAGGTTGAGAGCCGCTGCTAGCAGAAGGCTGTCTGGATCTGCAGCATGAGTGCCCTGGAACTTCAGCAGACAATGTCTAGTGCATCCATGAGTTAAGAGGATGCCACAAAAGGGGGCCACTCGAGACAATCCGCCTGGGCTACAGTTTCCCAGGAGGAAGCTGCTAGAGTCGTGCTGCCAAGGGCACGTTCTAAGACTTAGAGTCCAACCATGTTAGGGAGAAAGTCTCTGATAGCAGTGCCAGCACACAAGTGGTCTTGAAAGGGAAAGGGACCAGGGTGTGTGCAGAAAAGAATTAGAATAACAGGGTTAGCTGCCATCCTTGGAAAGAACTCCTCACAAAGTTGGCCCTTGACTATGGAGGTAGGTAGGTTGACTTCCCAGCAAGGCACTCACCACATCCTGGGGTATCTGGGGGCATGCCCAGCAGACAAACAATCCCTAGGGGTTCCTCAGACTCATAGAAGATTAAAAGAACCAGGAGGTGCTGGACTGACTGGTCTAGACCTATGCATTTGAGAGTCAACGATGGGAGGGATTAAAGTCTTTAAATAATGTAATTAGATGCTGGACATCATGGCTCATGCCTATAATCCCAGCTACTTGGGAGGCTGAGGCAAGAGAATTGCTTAAGCCCAAAAGTTAGAGGTTGCTGTGAGCTATGACACCATAGCACTCTACCAAAGGTGACAATGTGAGACTCTGTCTCAAAAAAATAAATGTAGTTAGATTAGGAAACCTGGTTTACTTCCCCTTCATGAATAGAAGTAACTTCTCCCTCCCCCTTTATTTACATACACCCGCTGCCCCTATGCTGTTTACCAACCCCTGCCACTTACCTAGTCTCTCTCTTTCTCTCTCCCTCTCTCTCTCTCTCTCTGTCCTTCTCTCTCTCTCTCTCCCCTTCCCTCCCTCCTTCCTTTGACATGGGATTCTTTCCACTCCATCTTTTGCACATGAACCTTTGTTGGAAATCAGTAAAAGCCCCTGAAGAGGCTAGAGACAGGTGCATTTCCTCGGTCTTACTTCTCAGCCTGAGTTAATGTTAAGTTTTCTCCAGGCACTTGCAGACTTCGTTTATAACTCACGTGTGTCTTCAGCGCGGTTTCCCCAGCCGACATTCAAATCAGGTTGGGGTTCGTATGCTGAAACATTGACTCTTGACTGGTCTTGGCCGATGTCTGGAAACTCGGAATGTTTCCACCCTTCCCAGACCTGAGAAGCCTGGTGCCCAATGCTTACACAGCTTGTACAAACAATTTGGTTTATGCTCAACACCTGCTTTCCTTGTGGGAGTCTTGAATTTTAGTACGTGCCCAGCAGAGGCTGCCTCCCTACCAGCCCTCAATAAAAACTTCGGAAGCATTGTCTCTAATGCACTTCTATCCTCCACAGTATTTCCCACATGTCAAAACTCACTGCTGGAGAATTAAGCATGTCCTTGGTGGCTGTACTGGGAAGGAGCCTTGGAAGCTCGTGCCTGGTTTCCCTCGTGCCTCGCCCCTGTGCCTTTTCCCTTTGCTTTTTCCCTTTGTTCTGAGTCCTTCTGCTGTGACAAATCATAACTGTGAGGAGGATTCTACGCTGAGTCCTGTGAGTCCTATCTATCCATAAAACCTGGAGATGCCTCAGAAGCACCAGCCAGTGCCTCTAAGAGTCGCAATGCCAGCATTTGGGTATCTGCCAGACAGAGGGCGCAGGTGTCAAATTTGACAGTATCACTCATGTAAAACCATTTTTAGACTTTAATTCCTCAATTTCCTTCTTGAGCTGATCCTGAAGAAAGCAGAAGCAGCAGGGGGTGTGGGGGGAGGAGGGAAGAAAGAACAAATGGAAAAGAGAAGGGAATGAGAGAGGGAGATGGCAAGTGAGCACCCCTTCCGCTTTGCAGAATATAGAAACATGAGTCTGACCTGCAACCTGCCAGGGAGGAGCCGTGGCAGAGGGGGAGGGTGGGAGCGGATGCAGTGGGGGAAGTATCAAATTAGGTATGCATTTAAATATTAATTTTTGATACTTTTAATATATGAAAGTGAGACTGTCATAAGGAAAAGTACCTGTAAAGAAGATAGCAAGCCATGTGATCTGCCTGAAATGTTATCAAGGATGGGAAAGTGTGTATCAGGACGATATGAAAGTAGAACGAGTCTATTTCTTCATTGAATCCCACTAAGTCCAGACCATTCAAAAGAAAGAAAACCTGCAGTCTAAACATAAACAAGTGTTCAACAAAACCACGCAAAACATGCAGGTAGCTGTGTAGGGTGCAGATCTATGGTACCAAGAACCTCAGATTTCAAGTTCAGCCCTGCACTTTTCTAGCCAGGTGATTTTTGCACAAGTTTCTTAATCTCTCTGGTATTCAGTTTCTGACTTAATACAATGTGGTTTGAACATCAATCTCTCACACCTAGGGAAGCACCTGTGGCTCAAAGGAGTAGCCCCATATGCCGGAGGTGATGGGTTCAAACCCAGCCCCAGTCAAAAACTACAAAAGAAAAAAAAATGTTGGAGACAATCTCACACACGTGTTGCTGTAAGAATGAATGAGAGGAGATAGAGAAAGCAGGCATGTTTGGGGTGCTCAGCGTGTATTCGTTTCCTACATTTCTTGGACATCCACCGTACCCTACTCTCTTCAGAGTTTTATGAAATCTTCAGAAAAGGTGTTTTATAAGGCTATTATTTTAGGATCTATATTTAGTTTGTGGGCTAGAGCACTGAATCAGATCTGCTGAATTTGCAGTTAAGTGAACTTAGGATTGGATTGAGGAGGTGGAATTCCTCTAAGGCCTCTTGCACCTAGTTTGAGAGAACCAGGCACCTTTGCTGTGATGCAGCCTATGTGCTCATTTTGAGGGATGGACATGACATGGTATCTACCAGTATATAGTTCTGGATTATCATCTTTCTCCATGATAATTCAGCCTATTTTTCCTTCCCTATTAATTTCACTGGGATGACAGATTAAATTTTATTTTTTCGATAAGAATAGACATTTCCACATCCTACCAAAGTACATCTCCATCCACACTTTGGATAATGCAGATATACCTGGAAATGCAAGGTGGAAAAAAAAATTGGATTGAATCAAAGCAAATTTTAAAAAGGTGTTTCTGAAGCCACAGCAGCATCGCAAACCCAACATCACCTTGGGATGTTTCTGAGCACCTGAGAACTCACAAGCCAGCAACTCAGCTGCCAATTCAAGGAAACCTGGCCCCCTCCAGAAATTGTCAGCCCATCTTTCTGGTAGTGAGAGGTGGAAAAAGTCCCAGCACATGTTCTAGGGTTTCCTTCTTATCTTTTCCACAGCACATTTAGACCTGATTAGAAAGAGCAGGCAAACAAAGCATTAGAACCGTATACACTTAGCAAATATGTTTAGTAAACAGTACGCCTTTCTGACTTTCATTCCTGAGAATGAGGAAGACAGACAGATCCGAGGTTCTCCTTTTGGGCTACACCTGAAATCATCTGAGAGCCTTTAAAACTACAGATGCCGAAGCCTTAACCAACCCAATGAAATCACAACATCTGGAGCTGGGGCCAGAGCTGGAGTGTCTTTCAGAAGCTCCCCAGAGGATTCAGACAGGCAGGCACCACTGGGCTGAAGATGCTTGCAGTTATTTTTACCTCCAACCTCCATGTTATGATGCTTTATTTAAAATGTGACCTAAAGCAATGAAACTGGCTCCCATACCTCTCCTGAAAAGCTCTCAGGTTTCTCTTTGTGCAACACATAAAATTTAGGCCAGCCTTCTGAACAGAGTGAGCCATGGCATAGTTTTAGAAACTTTTCTAATGCTAAAACATCTCGAAGGCAATGATGAAATCTGAGATCAACAGTGGTCAAAATGTGAATACTCACAGGGTCATGTGAGTAACATTCAAGTGTGACCGAGTCCAGTGTGACAACAGGAAGTGGTGGGGTTTGTGGGACCAAAAATGTGTCCTGTCTGGAGACATTCAAACCATTTCTCTATTTCTTTCCCTCTCTTTTCTTACCTTTCTTCTTCCCTCCTTCCCTCTCTTCCTTCTTTCTTTTGTTTCTTTATTCTTTCTTTCCTCAACTTTGCATCAGCACATTGAAAGAAGAATCTGCTGGCTTACTTCACCCATGGTCACGGGTTTGAGATCGCTACCCAATACATTCCGATACTGTATATTAGAAAATGAAAACCAGAGGGGTGAGGTCTTGGTGTGTGCCACCTTTGGGGGGCAAAACACGATTGTAAGAGGGACTTTACCCAACAATGCAATCAGTGTAACATGGTTTCTTATACCCTCAATGAATCCTCAAGAACAACAACAAAAGAAAAATGAAAACCATTATAAAGCAAATCTTGCAAAAGCATCTGTTTTGTTACTAGTCCTCCAAAAGACACCAGGTCTTCCACGTCCCACCCTGCAGTGCACAATCAAACTGAGAAAGAAAGATAAGAACTTTGGCCAAACACTGCGCTAAGCCTACTCAGGCCTATTTTCTTCACACATCTCCCTTGTGCTACAAACGTGACTCCGTAATTTTAAATCAAATGCCTTCCCACAGTCCTCCAAGTCTCTGTGCCACTCTGGTTTTTCTCCTGGGCTTTCTGCACCTCTTTCTCTTCCTCTACTTTGTGTAGTCCATGCTACAACTTCAAGAAGGAGGGCCTCTGTCATCTCTCCACCCCTGGAGAGCCGGACCACCATCTGCCCCCTAATCAGGCTTTCTCAACCTTAGCATGAGTGACATTTAGGGCAAAGAAATCTTTTTGTGGAAGCTGTCCTCTGTCCGCCTGATAGAATGGGTCTGTCAGTGTCTCCGACCTCTACCCACTAGATGCCAGTAGCAACTTCTCCATCAAATGGCGACAATCACAACTGTCTCCAGATATTATCAAGTGTCCCCTGGGGGACAACATTGCCCCAGGTGGAGGCCACTTGTCTAACTGAACACAGTGTCCCAGTGCCCAGGAGGAAAATAGTACAGTAAGCTCCACCAATTTGGGACACAGCCAGCATATATGAGCTTCCCCCCTCCACCCCCACCTCCAAAAAAAGTCACAGCTGAAAAGGAGACAAGCTTCTGGATGATCAGCTGTGTCAGTTCCATTTAATTGCAAATTTGGACAGGCTCTGCTGAGTGAAGTACAGAATGTTTTTTGCCTTAGGCACTGATATTATATTAGAATAAAAGCAACCTGAGAGGCATTTGTTTTTGTGGGGTATGCGTGCTTGGGCAGCTCTCTGCTCATCAGATTGTTTTGAATTAATGTGGAAGCTATAAATAAAGCGTTCTCCCTTTTTTTTTTTGGACCGGCTTTGATCTATTGTTATCCCATCCTTTTTAGAATCCTTTAAAGGCAATTTCCATTCAGATCCTTCATCAGTGAAGCAGACGGACTTCAATAATTCTACTCAAAAGCCTCCATTACTCTCTGCACACAAGCCCCATGTCAATCATCTGAGCAGCCCTGTCTCCGGGATGGCTGTCCCTTAATGCCCCTGAGAATAGAGAATGGATGGACTAGGCTGTACTAACCAGGACGGGCATGAAATGTGAGGAGTGTGAGTCTGACTGACATTTTCCTCCCTTGATAAGGTTATTGAATAATTGTTATAGAATTACTACACTCACAATTCTCACGTGCCTGGGAGGAAAGGGCGCAAAAGAGATTTGTCTCCCCCTGGAGTGAGGGGCGTGATCCAGAATCCTTGCCTCCAGTTTGATCATCAATAATGGAGTCCTCAGGCAGCAGCCTGCATTTCTGCAATTGCTAAAATCCACACACAAAAGATAACATGAGCTTCTATTGTCACAAGACCATCAAGAACCCAAATTAATTGAGCAGCAGTGTGCCAAATGTTAATGGAAGAAAGTGGTAGGGAGAAGAGAATGACTCTCCTCAGAAATAAGGCCAGTTCTGCCACCTCCTTGCTTTATAGTAGGAACAAACCCATCAGAGATTTAATTTCCTCTGTACAACTTCAAGTTTCATCACAAGGTCATCACAAGTTGTGTTAGAAATCTGCTATGGAAAGTGCCTGGCATGATGCCCGGTCCAAGGAAAGTGTCTGTTCTCCTTCTCTGCTTCCTCTTAATTATCATCCTCTACATCTTCATCTTCATCATCATTACCATCATTTCTTCTTAGAGAGAAAAAAAGAGCTGGTGGATGTGTGCTGTATTCCTTTCCTATGATGCCAAAGAGTATACTAGCCATTCTTTCCGTGGAATGTGGCTTCTTAGTTCTAGAAAAGACTAGAAAATTCCTTGGAGGTCCAGGTTCTTCCAGACTTTTCATGGCTGAGTGGATATTAGTAACTTTCACAAAGACTTGACTCAAAGGCCCAGAAACTATGGGGTGTTTGCAAATGCAGTATATGTTCCCTTCCCTTTCCTTTCTGTGAAGAGCATGGGTGGTGATTTCATGGAATGTGAAGACCTGCATGTCATAAACATCCTTTCCACTCCAACTAGAATGCTTGAGAAGGTTGAAGAATCAATGTGATGAATGGGTGGGCCATGGCAATAAAGGGAGACACATGTGACCCCAAACTTTGAGTTGTGGGGCTCTTACCATCTCTAAACCTCAGCATCCTATAATGAAAACATGGGTAGGATAGTTCTTATCCTAAAACTATATTCTGGATCAGTTTCCACAAAGATTTTTGACAAATTCCCAGAGAGGAAGGATGCGTTCTGTTGGAGAAGCTCATTAAGTGAAAATGTTCTTAAAATGAGAGGCTATTAGATGTTGAAAGTCAAGACAACCATCTTATCTCAGGTTAGAGTTGAACATCATCTAGAGAAGAATCTCTTGTGCTCCATGAGGCTGCAGGGGAGCCAGAGAAAAGTCTGCACCCAGGACATGAGTTTGATGTAGCAGCATTGAGACACAAGGACCTAAGAGCCATGGAACAAAATGACAGAGGGGCAGAAGGGCTTACCTACTGGGGAGGAGACTCAAGGCCACATATCAGTTCATAAAAGACAATGCAAGGGACTCTCAGACCCAAAAGGGAGGATTAGGAAGAAGTTAGGACCCATAAATTTTCATGTTTGGGGCTGAGTCAGAAGCTGTTGATTGCTTGTCTACTGTGATGCTTTGCTATTTCCAGGCTCAATGTGCCTTGAGAAGCAGAGTTGCCTATAAATTTGCCAACTGCTCATCCTCACTGCAGATATGGAAATATTTAATGTTAGGTTTGTTGAAAGGGCAGAATTCTGTCAAGAACACTCAACTAGGAATGAGGAGTCCAGTTTCAACATCCAGCTCATACTTGTGCTGTGATGCTGTGATTCCCAAAAAGTTTTCATCTATTTAAGCCTTTTCTGTAAAATCAAGTTATTGATTTTTGGTTGTTTAACTCTCTGGTTCTTCTACCTGCAACATCGGGAAGTTGGGCTTGAGTTTCCTGTCATATAGCAGAGTCCATAGGGAGCCACTGGCCCTTGTACATTAATCATGGGTCTAGAATGGAGGAAAATTGCCCTGCACCAAAGCTAGCAATTAGCCCAAGTACTCAAGGAATCTATTTCATTCTATCACACAATCTGACACTTCCCATTTTCACAACTATGCAGCTACTACCTTGATTTCTCCATAAGGAAACCAAAATATACTGGACCAAAATCTAGTTTTAACTAACAAATGATGTATGCACATCAGAACAGCCCCTCCCTCTACAGCAGGGCAGTTTGCCTGCACTATTACACAGACTTGAAATGCTCATTGAAGGTTCCCACGAGACTGCAGGAAATTCAATGTAAAGACAACCCTGCTTTTCAGAGACTTCAGAGAGCTTTCCTTGCTTGGAGTGCATGTAGAGGTGAATTTTCAGCACAAGTATGAGCTTATTGAGTTTGAAACAAATTGGAATCTTGACCACAAGGAGTGAAGGTGGCTGATCTAATTTGAAGATGGCATGCAGGCAAATGATCGTCTGTGAGCTTCCTGGGACTCGTGCTCTCCTATTAGCAAAACCCAGGAGAGAGAGAAATAATAGATTCATCTTCAGGGCAGGATAGGTCCCCAAGGAGTGCTGAGAGCTTTCTTCCAGTTTTAAAATGATGTGACTCTGTAGGTCTGTGACCCTGGAACCCTTAAAAATTACTTGATGAAAATGGAAATATACCCTGACAGGTTCACAAGTAACAATAATAGAAGTTTATCCAAGCCATCCATTCTTGAGCACATACCATATGCCAAGAAATATTAATCACTTTCTCTCTCTCTCCCCCACTCCCTATATAGATAGATATAGACACAGATAAAATTTGACACCAAGGATCTATGAGGTTAGCATTTTCACCATTGTAAGATGAGATAATTAAGGTCAGAGGTTAGATAACTTGACTTTGATAATCAGCTAATAAATGGAAGAATCAACATTTAAGTTTTTGTCATCTGAATTCAAAGTATGTTCCATTATTTGATCCTTCATAGGCATGTATTGGCTAAAGCATATTTGTAGAAATATAATACAATAGACTTTCAAGTTAAGTTTAGGGTAAAATCCCTCCTCTAAACCATGCTAGAAATGTAGCCCTTGATTTAAGGTTGCAAGACATAACCCCAAAGAAAAGAAAATCTAGAAGCAATTTCCCATGAAGGCGCTTTGTAACAAGACAGCACTCTATGTCACCGTGTGGGGTGAGAAGCTTGGCAATATGCCTGGGAGTCATTTTTTTTTTCATTTTATTTTTTTCCTGGGAGTCATTTTGGCTTTTGCTACTCAACGGGTGGTCCATGGTCTGGTAGCATGGGCCTCATGCTGGAGCTTGTGAGAATTTCAGGCTCTGTTCTAGGCCTGATGAATCAGAATCTTCCTTTTAACAAATCCTGGACTGATTCTTATTTACAAACGTTTGAGAAGTACTGATGTGGAGCACCAAAGTAGGAATGATGTGGATTATAGAAAACATCTAGGAAATATCCGTGGGTTCCCCCAAATCTAGGTTCCTAAAGTGCTATGATTTTCAATTATTTCCTTTTCTTTTCTTTTTTTTTTAATTGTTGGAGATTCATTGAGGGTACAAGAAACCATGTTACACTGGTTGCATTCGTTGGGTAAAGTCCCTCTTACAATCGTGTCTTGCCCCCCAATGGTGTGGCACACACCAAGACCCCACCCCCCTCGCTCCTTCCCTCTCTCTGCTCTTCCTTTCCCCACCCCTCCCTCATTCTTTCTTTCTCTGTTCTCCCCTTCCCTCACCCCCACAGTGTCAATAATTGTCATTAATTGTCCTCATATCAAACTTGAGTACATGGGATTCATGCTTCTCCATTCTTGAGATGCTTTGCTAAGAATAATGTGTTCCACTTCCATCCAGGTTAATACAAAGGCTGTAAAATCTCCATTTTTTTAATGGCTGAATAGTATTCCATAGTGTACATATACCATAGCTTGTTAATCCATTCCTGGATTGGTGGGCATTTAGGTTGTTTCCTATTTCCTTTGCTTTTAAAGGGAACGTGGCATAGAAGAATATGACAACATTTATGGAACACTAACTCTGTCTTAGGGAGTATACTAAGCAACTTATGTTTAGTCATTATCCTATTCTGTCAAGGAGGAACTGAAGTTTACGGAGATTGGTGGACATGCTCTGACTCAGTCAGCTGGTAAAGGGTGAGTCAGAGATCCAAACGCGGCCAGTGGACCTACTATTGGGACTGATCAGCATACTGTACTTCTCCCTGCCCGCACCATGGCAACACCCAGGAGAGGTCAAGGGGGCATTCTCCCTGCATGCAAGACCATCCACCATCAGTTATCAGGCCTGCAGAAGGTAATTTATAACCAATTAAATGACAGTGTTTGTGGAGTAATTAAAAAGTAAATTAAGCTCGGTGATCCAAGTGTATTGATAATAAAGGGACAAAGGGACATCATTTGCCTCCTGTTATGATACACTGACACAGCAGATGCAATGTCACCTGGAAAACATTCTTGCCAAAACAAAGAATGGAACCTAGTTCAAATCAGAAGATGACTGACAAAACCAAATGAAGGAGCATTCTCCAATTTTCCTGTACACATCAACATATCAGTTTTAGGAAATGAAAAATAAAAAAGCAGGCAACTCTTGTAGATTAAAGGACACTAAATTGACATGGCAACCCCAATGCACTTTGTAACCCTTGATTGAATGCTGAATGAGGTGTGCAGTGGCAGAAACAACTATAAAAGTGATTGTTAGCACAATCGGGAATATCTGAATATGGACTATCTGTATATTAAATTATAGAATTGTGTTGGTGTTCAATTGAATGTGACCATCTTATTCTGGTTTTGCAGAAGCAAGTCCTTGTTCTTATAGGAGACACATGCTGAAGGCTTTAGGATTGAGAAGGCATTTACATGTGTGGCTTCCTTTTAAATGGTTCAGAAAAAAGAAAAGAGTAAGATAAAACAGAAGTAGTTAAAACAAAGGCTGGTTTTTTAATTTGAATAAAATAAACATGAATATTCTTTTAATTTTCTATTTCAAGTTTCTTTTGAAACTTCAAAATTAATATTTTGGAAAAAATTAGAGCTATTTCAATGTTATTTCAATAAAATAATGTCTTTTGAGTAAGAGAGTTTGGACAGAGTGTGCTGAGGAAGAGAATGCAGGGGTGAGAGGCTGGGAAGAAAGTTATGCTTAGAAGAACAGGAATTGCCACTAACCTGAGTAAGCGGTAAGTGGATGGCTGCCTGCTTGGGAACATTCTCTGTGTGTATTTTGCAGTAAGAAAAGGAGATAGAAATTACAACTTGGTGGCTTGGCGCCTGTGGCTTGATGGGCTAAGGCTCCAGCCACGTACACCTGAGCTGGCGGGTTCCAATCCAGCCCGGGCCCACCAAACAATGACGGCTGCAACCAAAAAATGGCCAGGCATTGTGGCGGGTGCCTATAGTGCCAGCTACTTGGGAGGCGGAGGCGAGAGACTTGCTTGAGCCCAGGAATTGGAGGTTTCTGTGAGCTGTGATGCCACAGCACTCTATTCAGGGTGACAGCTTGAGGCTTTGTCTCAAAAAAAAAAAAAAAAAGAAATTGCAACTTGGGGCAAGATCTTCACTGTTGACTTTGTTGTGGCTTGTTAGCCCTATTTTGCCATCCTCAAGTGAATGGTTGACAGTAGAATCACAGGATTCACCCAGCACCCATCATTTCTAACCAGTCTCCCCAAGCATCCTCCTGCCTTAGTCCAGAAATGTACTGGGGAGTTCCTGGTGGCCCCTGCCCACTTTCTTTGCTGAGGGGTTGGTCCTAGGTAGTCTTGCATGTCCTTAGCCCCACTCCTAGTTACTGATGCTTTCAGTAAGATTAGACTCCTGAACGAAGCTGGACCAATGAGGATTTTCTCCCAGGAATTTCCAATACTGAGAAAATGAGTCTAATCTGGAGAAACTGAGCAGAAAAATCATGTAGGATCAAAATAAAGTATCACCAGAAGCAAGCCCACATCATGAAAGAGCAGAAGCCACAAATGTTCAAAGACAGGTGGTTATTTGCAAAGAGGGGACTGGAAGCAGAAATGTGGACAACAACAACAAAAAAAATGGAGGCTCGGCACCTGTGGCTCCATGGGCCAAGGCGCCAGGCACATACACCTGAGCTGGCAGGTTCAAATCCAGCCCGGACACACCAAACAACAATGACGGCTACAACCAAAAAATGGCCGGGCGTTGTGGTGGGCGCCTGTAGTCCCAGCTACTTGAGAGGTGGAAGCAGGACACTCACTTGAGCCTAGGAATTGGAGGTTGCTGTGAGCTGTTATGCCATGGCACTTTACCCAGGGTGACAGCTTGAGGCTCTGTCTCAAAAAAAAAAAAAATGGAGTTAAACGCTCCCAGTGCCCAAAGGGTCAGAAACAGCATAGAGCGTCTTCAACCTGAAGGTCCCTTAATGCTTTTCTCCATAAGCTTGGCTTCCTACTTACCCTATCCCTTAGGGAATATCTTCTTTCTTTTTTCTCTGAACTTGTTAAAAAAGGAACTACTTTGTCAGAAAAGGAGCACATCCTTGACCATATCCTCCTTGTTATCCTACTGGAAGTAATTTGCCCCTCTCCACGTTGGCTGAGGTCCTGCAGTCCAATCCATCTCTGTTCCAGGGCACTGAATCTCGTTACTGAGGCCCACTGTGATGGCGTGGTCATTCTAAACGTAGCCTCATCATCACACCTGCCTTTGCTGGACTCTACCCATTACATGGAACCCTTGTGGAAACAGAGACCTTAATGCATACACTCTCTTAGCCCCTAGACATTGACCCACTGGTTTCTCCTTTCTCAGGCAACACCCCCAAACCCTGAAATATTGATTTCATCCCCTCTCCTTTCAACCAATCTGTCTCTGAGCCGGTACTGCACCTGGGCTCACTTGAATGGCAGCATGATTTGTTTTACTGTTTCTTTTGTTACTGCATAGTGGATTAATGGGATATCCGTCCTGCTTTTAGTATACGTATACTGATTGCTTTAGGGGTTCTAAAAAACATGGACAGGGAGGGGCTGCAATTTTTATGTTTTCATTATAAAAGTAACACATGATCAGAATAGAATTCTTGAAGTTGGGGGAGAAAGAAAGAAGGAAAAACTTTCATAATTCTAAGATCCAGATCTAAGTTATGTTAATACAGTGGGTCATTATGAAACTTTTAAGATATGCAAAAATCAAGAAATGTAAAATCTGCACGGACAGAAACAAATGGAGCCTCCCAGCAACACCGGGAAAGCTCAGCAAGTTGAAACTAACATAGGAAAATCAGAAGGACACTGCTGACTGTGTTTCTTGGAAGTGAAAAAATGGACCATAACACAGGCTGTGTCAAAACTTTCATAGTGACCCACATATAGGCGGTCCCTGGGTTACAAATTAGATAAGAACTGCAGCCGAAACAAGTGCCTTTTACCTATTACCTGTAATAGCCTCTGTTTGCAAGTTGTATTCAAGTCAGATGTTTGTAAATCAGGGACTGCTTGCAAGTGGCTTAATTCCCTTCAGAGTTAGTTTAACACAATTCAGATTATGTGCCCTGTGTAATTTTCAATCCTTACTATGCAATAAATGAAAAGCATCACAGTGTATTTTAAATTTTTTGTGTGTGCAGTTTTTGGCTGGGGCTGGTTTTGAACCCACCACCTCTGTTACATGGGACTGGCACCCTATTCCTTTGAGCCATAGGCACCGCCCATGCCTGGCTATTTTTTTCTTGCAGTTTGGCCGGGGCACATTCGAACCCGCCACCCTCAGTATATGCGGCCAGCATCCTACTCACTGAGCCTCATGCACCGTCAATCACCCTGTATTTCAAATGTTCTCTTAAAATATAATTTTAAAAGCTGAATCGATATAAAAGACATAACGATATACAAATATATAAAATAATCCAGTTAAACTTACCCCCATTCTTGCACATGTTGGTTGTTTTCAGCATTTGCTGATATAAACAGCCCTGGGGTAAAC
This sequence comes from Arctocebus calabarensis, assembly GCA_963573935.1. NCBI lineage: Eukaryota > Metazoa > Chordata > Mammalia > Primates > Lorisidae > Arctocebus > Arctocebus calabarensis. Next base: position 2,759 of record CAUYON010104605.1, on the reverse strand, counting down.
ATCTGTGTGTGTTTTAGAGTCTTGCTGCAAAATGACAAACTGCTCCCACAAATGGTTTTACTATTTGCTCTGCTCTTCCTCGTCCTCTGATTGAAAGTTCTCCTCTGGTCGAGCATCTTCCCCTGAGTTGTTACTTCCGTGTTTAAAAATCTAATTATGAAAACAATCCTAACTCATATTTGTTCTCATTTGTAAAGACTAATAAGATTGAGTTGTTTTATTTGCTATTTGACTTGATACAGGGCATTAAATGAAAAATAAATTTTGTTTCACTGGATGATGGTCACTTGTATATAGTTTATATGTGATTAATGTCCTCTGCTACCCAGCGTCCTATAATCTCAAAAAAAAAAAAAAATAGCAAAATAACTCAGCATGTGATTAAGGCAAAGATAAGTCTCATGAGGTTAGTGTTAGTATCACAGAGTTTTACAATTCTCCTAACACACTGTTGACTATCATGAATTACCTGCTAATGTGGATAATTGGGGTGTGAAATTGCTGGTCAATGGTGTATTTAAGAAAATAAAAACAACAATGTGTTGTTGGTGGAACTATAAACTAACAGAGCCTCTTTGGAAAGAAGTATGCGGTATCCTCAAAGAACTAAACTTAGATCTTCAATTTTGACCCCCCAATCCCACTGCTAGGCATCTACCCAGAATTTAAAAAGTCATTGTACATAAGGACATTTGCACAAGATTGTTTATCGTAGTTCAATTTATAATTGCCAAGATGTGGAAACAACCTAAATGCTCAGGAACGGATTTAAAAACAGTGGGATTTGTATACTATGAAATATCGTTCAGCCATAATAAAGAGACTTTATCTCTTTCGTATTAACTTAGATGGAGTTGAAACACACTCTTCTCAGTAAAGTATCACGAAAATGGAAAAGCAATTATCCAATGTACTCAATACTAATATGAAGGCAGTAGATGATCTAGTTTATACTCACATAGGAGAAAAAAACATTTTAATTCAAGTTCGGAGGAGGGGTAATGAGGGAGGGGTGAGGAGAGGGGGGATTGGGGATGCTCCTGCTTAATGGGCACAATATAAGGGTATATGGCACACTTTAGGGGTGTGGGACACAAATAGAAGAGGGACTGTACCTAACAAATTCAAATACCATGACCTGGTTGTTTGTACCCTCACATTAACCTGAAATAAAAGAAAAATGTGTTAGGATGTTAGAGGCACTATGTGATTCTATATTATAAGCAGCTGATAATGAGGTGGGGGGGTAAGAATAAAATAGATTGAACTTGGGACAACCGAGAGTTGAGACTGGGAGGAATGAATCAGGGAACAGCTGCCATGTTGCCACGTTGTTGACCCTCAAGTTTAAACAGAAACTCTCCCTATTACAGGATAACGCATGACTGGTCAGCATTATGTTAACTGAGGGTCAAGCTTGAATGGTTCCAGATTTAAAGAAGAAAAAATAAATGAATAATATACAAATGCAGATCATAACTGAAGAAAAAGTAATTTGAATGCCTTTTTGTGTGGTTGTCGTTGTCAACACCTGGTTTGAATTAGGCACTGTTATAATATGGAAGATTTGAAAAGAATTTGAAGGTAAAGAGCTCAGATAACACGTGGCTTAAGACATGGAAACTTATCTTCTGAGAGCTCTGGGTAGAATTCTGATGATAAAAAGATCTAACCTGTAAAGATGAGATTTTGTCTTAGTTTTGAAAACGTACAGACACAGAAATGCAGGGCACTAGCTACTCACACATTTCACAGTGACCCAGTAACTTCCCTCCACTGGGCCCTGCTGATGCCTGACCAGCTTCTTTCCTGCTTTTTTCCTCCAAGGTCTAGAACAGAATCACTTTTCCTGACTCTCCAGGAGTGGAAATGGGGACCTTGGGAAGTGTAATGATTCAGGAAAGATTGCTTTGAGTTAGAGACTTCACTTTCACCACTCCTGAAAATTCCAGACAATTCCACTGCTGAACTGACCCTAATCTCATCTGGTATGGGAAGACTCTGTTCAAAATTTAAGTCATTCTGAATCTTTTGGTCCTCATCTCCAAACTTGTCTCAGAATGCTCACCCTTTATATGATTGTTAATACAAGAAGACATTTTATGTGTCTGCAATTTTACTTCCCATAACAGCAATGATACACTAGATGTGGCTCATACAAGCTCAGGAAAACCAGTAGCAAAATGATCAGGAATCCTGTGAGATGGTTATTAAACATGAACTTATCTCTTCCTAATTATTCACTATTACCTGTGCTCTTGAGGTTATTTGCACCGATTATATGTATAAGATAGAAATTCCATATAATTAATTGTGCATTACATGTACTATGAGCATATATCTTTTTCCAAGTTGTTTTCAGTGATGTCACATTTGTTGCTTGGTCATATCAGGACTATTTACCCCTCTGAAACTGGAAAATGCTACAAGCTAGGGCTTTCCCTTCAATTCTTTTTTTTTTTTTTTTTTTTTTTGAGACACAGCCTCAAGCTGTCACCCTGGATAGAGTGCGGTGGCATCACAGCTCACAGCAACCTCCAATTCCTGGGCTCAAGCGAGTCTCTCGCCTCTGCCTCCCAAGTAGCTAGGACTACAGGCGCCTGCCACAACGCCCGGCTATTTTTTGGTTGCAGCTGTCATTGTTGTTTGGCAGGCCGGGCTGGATTTGAACCCGCCAGCTCAGGTGTACGTGGCTGGCGCCTTAGCCCGTTGAGCCACAGGCACAGAGCCTTTCCCTTTAATTCTTTATCCCCCCTCCC
>CAUYON010104604.1:0-17849 GCA_963573935.1 Arctocebus calabarensis | reverse complement strand
GTATACCATGGAATACTATGCAGCCTTAAAGAAAGATGGAGACGTTACCTCTTTTGTGTTTACATTGATGGAGCTGTAACACATTCTTCTTAGCAGAGGAATTCTTCCCTTTGCAGTGTATAGGCCATTCTTTCACATTCCTATTTCCCAAAAGAAACATTGAGGCTAATGAAGACTTTAACTTTTATGTAGTAACTACATATGCATACCCTATGTTAATTTTTACCACTCACTTCATTTTAGTTTCCTTAAAACTCCTCAGTGCATGGAGTTTGAATATTTAAATAGAGGTCTCACCATGCAGTAGGCATGAAGCTAACCAGCTTGGAACACAGAGCTCCCAGGAGGGGACCGTCCATGACACGCTAGGCTGCTTATGGGGCTAGTGCTTTGCTCACCTCTTCAGTTTAACTTCTCTCTATCAAATAATAAATGGGCAAAGTGGGCTGCAACTGAGTCTGTAGAAAAGGTCTTTGAGAGATGAAGTCAATGGGGTAAACTTTCTTTGTTCCAGCTAGCGAGCATCTATCTAGAGAAGCAGAAAAATTACTTTCACAGATTATTGAATGTGTAGAAGTAAAACCCTGTCGGTCAAATGTGAAAATGTGGTTTGTTAAGCCCTTCAGATGATTCTGTCCGTGTACTTTTTTCTGTTTTCCTGTGGTGCATTACCTGTTGAATTTTAAGCCTTTTGTTCCTGAAATCACGTCTCCTGTTTTTTTCCTGGCTTCTCCATCACCACACCTGCTTAGCTTTGTGGTGGAACTTGTGTATCATGGTCAACATTCATAGAGAGATCCCTTAATCTGACTGGCTGGCAACAAAATATGCTACCGCTTATTAACTGTAACTGAAAAGAGAAATACCCAACGAGGAAAAGGAAGTAGGCTGTCAGACAAAAAAATTCAGCCCAGACTCTGAACTTAAAGAAACATTTGGAAAAAGAAAGAAAAAGAGAAACAAGGAGAGAATCATGACAGAAAGGGGATTCAGACTTATTTTCTTAGCCCTTTATAGTTTAGTGTCTCCCTTCTCAAATGAGACCTTCAAAGGCAAAACCTTGCCATGTTCATCTTAGTTAGTATCTGAAGCACCTACCACTGCATCTAGCAAACAAGGCTCAGTAATTGTTAGATGTTGAAAAACTGAACTTCTTCCTACCACTGTGTGAATTGTTCAGCCAGATTAATTAGTGTGTTTGAGAATGGAATTTGTGGTATGTTTAATCCTGGGGGAAATGAGTTGCTGGTTCACAGAATGAGGTTCTTTAAGATTCTTCCTGATGAACAGTTAACATATCCTGGACTTGCTCTTACAGCTCCAATTCTAACATATGCGATTCTCATTTCTTTATTTGTGGTCTAGGAGTAGTAGAGTTTAATAATTAAGAGCAACAGCTCTTTGAGAGGCATTTGAAATTGTTCATTTTCCACGTTCATTTTCATTTTCCTGCCATCTGCATAAACACAGTATATAAACCTATCTCAGGTACGACGGATAGTTCTGTTTTGTGAATGAAACGAAACAGGTCGAGTTTTATCCAGATTAGTGAAATAGTATATTTATTGTCTCCAAACCTGCGTACTGGCAACCAGCTGTCCACCAAGCATGTCAGCGGGATGTAGAAATGAAGACAGCCGAGAACCCTGCTCCCCTGGGGTTATGTATGGGAGTCAGGGAAACGAGAAATGAATTTAAAAGATAATATCAAACAATAATACATGCTCTGAAGATACCGTGATGGATCTGGGGGTGAGTTGGGTGTAGAATTGAGAAAGGGGGTGCTTCCTTAGAGTGAGGGACACAATGGGGAGGGCCTCACTGAAGAGACACTGAGTCCTTGGTGGTGAGGAGTCAGCCAGAAGATATAACAGAAAAAGGTACCAGTCAAAGAAAAAGATTGCACAAATCCCCCAAAGTAGAACAAACTTCATGTGAATAAGAAAAAAGGTGGGGGGTGGGGATTGGGTCAGCCTCAGAGCCGAGGAGGACAGGCTAAAGATAAAGTGAGAGAGAAGGGTAGGGCCCAGATGAGCTTGGGCCTTATTTGGGGGACCTTCTAATACCTCATCCACATTTAAATAAAAACATATTTAATGTAGAAACAGGTATTCTTAATAATGGCACCACACAACAGATCTAAACCAGGAATTTTAACTATAAAATTATTTTAACAGTAAGCTCTGTAACACCAAGACTTATAGTTACTCCACTCATATTCCAGAGTTTGACTTTTATCCCAACATCGTGTGAAACCTTAATTTTCAGCAGGAGATTGATATAATTTGATTTGCATTTCATAATGATCACTTTGACTGCTGTGTGAAGACTAACTTCCAGAAGAGATCTATTTTCGAGACTAGTGAAGTAATCCTGGCAAGAGGTGACGGTGGCTTTCAGTAGAACTTAAATGGAAGACACTGATTCAGGACACATTTTATAGACAGTATTGTTGAGACTTGCCCATGAGTTGGACATAGGTGAGAGAAAAAGGATAAAAGTAACTCCTAGGTTTTTGGCTTCAGCCTCTTGGTGAACTTGGATGCCATTTGTTGATTGTGGAAATACCGATAGAGGAATTGGTTTAGGGAAATGAGGAAAATGATGGGGAATGGGTGGAATCCAGGGTCTAATTCTTACTGTGATAAGTTTGAGATTCTTGAGATTCTTGACATATTGAATAAGCGGCTGTGATACTCCTTTTTCTTACTGCATTCAGAAGAGTTTCTTGCAATGTTATCTGTATCTTCAATAAAACAACTTAAAATGACATTCCAATGTTCTATTAAAGTGATTTTCCATTCAACGTCTTCCATAATATTTTGTTTTCACTATTTGAGCTGAAATTGCTCATATTATTGATTGCCTTTCTAGGAAAGTATAGACCTGGGCGAAATCATGTTTTCCCTTTGTTATTTACCAACGGCTGGGCGTATGACATTGACAGTTATCAAATGCAGAAATCTGAAGGCGATGGATATTACTGGTTCATCAGGTATGTATACGGTTGGCCAGAAAGTCAAAGGCACATTCTCCAATAAAATATTCCATGTATCTAAAAATTATATATGGCTATTGAATATAAAAGTGAATAAAATATATTCATTTTGCTAAATATTTGCAAAAAGAAATACTGGAGTGATACATAAAAACAAATGGGTAAAAAGGACTGGAGACGAATAGGAAAGACGGAGCTTTTTGTATCTCTGTCATCTTGATTTTTGAACTATGTCATGATATTCATTTTTTTAATGTTCACAGCACATATAAAGGTAGATACACCAATAGCAAGTAAATTCTACACTAATTTTGGTAAAAAAAAAAAAAGTCTTGAGTTAATAAACGTTGAACTTCAGACAGTCTCCTCTGAAAGTTACTGTGTATTCTACTCTTTCTTACCACGTATGAAAAGACATCAGATTTTGAGACAAGCAAACAGCATCAAAGTTGCAATTAAGTGCAAAATTACTTTTCATTTATGCACAGCTTTTCATCGGAGGAACACATGGTTTCCGAGCACCACCTCATTAATCCTCAGCAACAGGCGTGTGTATTAAGGTGCTGGTAAATTACCTTCTCACAAGCATAAGACTGTAGTGAGAGATGTGATGAGAGAAGCAGAGGATAATCCCTGCCTCGTTTCCATTTTTGATGAGAAGGGTTAGGCCTGTAGGTCAAGCACAAAAGGTGACAGATTTATGCGATCTGAAGAGAAACCAGAGTATAAGCACAAAAGTGGATCACAGAAGTGAGCTTCTTCCTTAGAACGTACTTCCTATTACTATAATAAAAAATTTTTAAATGAGTGGGAAACAGACACTAACATTGCTCTATTGCCTTGATATCCTCTACATACCCTATTTTCAGCCAGAAAATACCTTTTTATTCCTTGATGGAAATGTTTTTGAAATAAACAGATACATTTTTTCTAGAGTTTAAGGATTCAACTGCTCAACAGCCATGATTTCGGGTTTAGGCTAAAAACTTATTACTATGAAAATAGAGAAAAAGGGGGATGGTGATGTTAGAATTGGGGGATTGCCAGAATAAAAAACTAAAAATGAAAACCAAGCCAAACAAAACATACAGGCAGATCAGACTCTGTTTTAACGATCTAGCTCACTCAGCCAAATGCCAACACTCCCTCCCAAAGCCATGCCTCCTTTGAAGAAAAAGATACAAAATAAGGCTTGTTAGAAATATTGTATAATCTTATATAATTTTCTATAATCCTCTAACAGTTTTTTATTTTTTTTAAGATGGTATGGGCGAAGAGTATAGGAATCAAGTCATCTGAAGCAGAATTTGTTAACAATTATCTGATCCTTTTGACCCATTAAAAAAATGGTTCCACTAAAATTTTATCTTGTAATTGACATCATATGGACAATGTCACTGAGGAGCCTTTTTGTGACCAACATTAAACAACCTATTACCCATTTTTAAATATATACTTCTGTGTACGCAATAATTTCTTTGTAGGTGTCATTTCATCAATCTGAGCTCTTTGTCAAGTACCAACATTATGATAAAAATCCTGCTTCTAAATTTAGTACCTTTTCCAGCAACCAAAGAAAATTTGGAGTTTAATTTAGTGTTTGCTTTCTAATTTCAGCTCATGAGGATGATACTTACCTGAATCTAGACACAAAGTTGCTCAGTCTTTCACACTTCTTTTTCTTCCATATCATTCAGAAGGACACTAACCTTCTGTGTTGTAATTATTCTTACATGTTAGGCTTATGTTCCCTACAAATCACTTCTATCAAAATGTGTCCTTAAATATTGTGGCTAAAAGATTCATTACAGATCTGGACTAGCTCTGTTGTGCCCAGCTCAAGGGATCCCCCACATAAATCACCAAGAGACTAAATCCAATGCAAAAGCAAGAGGTTTATTTACAAGCCTGGGCTGGGGGCCTCTCACACCTGGCACAGCAGGAAAACAGAGAAGCCCGCAGCCTCGAAAAGGAGGGGGTTTTTAAGTGTACAGAAAGGAAAAAGGGAGGGGGTGTGGGGTGAGCTGATAGAGGTCTAGGGGACTGAGTAGTACTTGTCCTTGGCTGGTCTGGGAAGGAGGTGCTATCACTCCGGGCAGACACAGGACGAGGGGCCGGGGAGGGAGTAATTTACTTAATGCTTTTAGTATGTAACTACATAATGAAGGCTGAGAAATAAAATGGAGTTAGTTTTAATAAAATGGAGTCAGCTTGGTCTTTACAGCTCTCGGTAAACTAGAGGAATTTTTCCCTTTGTTTTAAAAACAGTGAAATCCAGTGAATTCCTTTTTGTCTTAGGTAACTAAGACAAATTGCTTACATTTAAGTTCTAAGAAGTCTTAGAGAAGCTATTGCCCCCAAAATAAGTCATTTGAATGTAAAGCCATTACTACCAAATGGCTAAAATAACCACTTTTCTTATTTAATAAAGATGAACACCAGTTTTATCTCCACTCTTTGTCTGACCGTCATTTTAACAAAGCTGCCTTCTAACTCCTAGATCCTTATGTCAAAGTGTCTCTGATGTGTGAGGGCCGAAGATTAAAAAAGAGGAAAACAACTACAAAGAAAAACACTCTAAATCCTGTGTACAATGAGGCTATTATTTTTGACATCCCTCCAGAGAACGTGGACCAAGTCAGCCTCTCCATTGCCGTCATGGATTATGACAGGTACGTGGATTATGACAGCGTCTCTCTCCGCTCACTGAGGAACAGCCACATCCAGGCGGACGCAGGCCAAACTCAGCTCTGGGGGCTGATCGCTGCTACAGCAGTTTTTAATTTAAATTGGAGGAGAAAAATGTTTCACTTAAAATTCATTATTTCCTCTGTTATCCTTTTGAGGGGTTCCCCCCCAAAAAAAAGTTATTAGTGAATTAAAATTCACCTGCAGCTACTAAAAGAAGGGGTCTAAAAGTAGTATGGCATGCATTAAAGAAAGCACCATGGTACAGTTTTTTTTTTTTTCACAGTAATAACAGAGATTAAAATCAACAATTTGTTTTTCCAAGTGGGCTAGAATAAGAACCTGTGTATCACGATGCTCATTAACTAGCTATCTGAAAGGGCATGTTTCATAATCTCTTTGGAACTCACTTGTCCTATTTGTAAAACTTAACTGTGATAGAGAATTGCAAACAGTGAAGGTTAAGCATGAAAGATGAATAGTGGTCGTAGGAACACAGCTTTGATGCTGTCACATTAACCTTAAAATATTATTTTGTGACTAGATCTTCCAGCTCCTGCACTTCGAGTCACTTCTCCCTTCCTAAAATCAATTGTACCCTCAGGACTGCAGCCCTGAAGGGTCTTCATGCTGAGCTCCTACCTTCACCTCCTCCCCCCACCCTGCCTTTTGTCTGGAATGTCCACCTGTTCCGTGTACCTTGTCCCCCAATGCTCCGTGGCCCTGCTCATGGCAGCACCTCTGTAAGTCTTCTTTGGCTGACCAACCTCTTCTTCCTCTGAACTCTTGTCCCACTGAAGGTTTATCTCCTATTGTGCCCTTACTTCTTTTATTATTTGATTATATATCTATACATTGGGGGAAAGGAATACTTACAACTTGAACCAACAAAATTATCAGCATATAAGCAGTTACTTTGTTCTAATGGGAAGGCAAGTGGGTACAGAACACACAAACAGAAACACACTGGCATGTCCATGTTTTAGTATCAGAAAATGGTGTTTAGCAGAAGATTAATGGGTTATCCTCTGACTCAGAACTAGCGAAAAAGAAGTACCAAAAAAAAATGATTTGCATCATCTATTTGAAATAAATTTATATGTAAGTTTTAAAAAACTGACTACTTAAAAAGAGAGATATCTTGAATTAGTTGCAATTGCATACCCCCCAAATATTGTGGTTTTTATCAACAGTCCTATTCTGCTATGGATCCCTCACAGTCATGAGTGCAGGTAGATACAATCCAATATTTGTCACTACGGCAATTTTAGGGAAATGGATCTTAACAAGATAAATAAAACAGAAAAGTAAAAATTTTATTTCTAAAGTTTTAAGTCTAAGTTTGTTTGAGAAACTTCATAGTGAGAAAAATGACACCAAATATGCATGTCTACAACAGTGACAAGAAGTAACTGGGGAAGTGTCCTAATTTCATTGAACAGTCTCTTCAGAAAAGTCTGTTAAAACAGCCCTGTAGCAGCTCCTTTAAGTTACTGTCCGCTATGAGAAGCAACTTACCCTGAAGTCTTGAGCCGATGGCCCTGGCGTAGCTTCTGCCTCTGCCTCCTACTGAGGGTGTAAAGTCAGGCGTTCCTGACTTCTGGGAGTTTATTTATCTATAAATTGAGATGATGATAATGATATTTATGGCCACAGTATGAATTAAACGGGTCAATACATTTAAATAGCTTAGAATGCTGGCACATAATAAGATCTCGCAAATATCAACCATTATTATTATTTTGATTCATTGCTGGGAAGGCAGGACATAAATAGAATACAGAAAGGTTGCCCAGAGGGCTCTCTGCTATGCAGTAATACATCACATGCCAGAGGGTTGAACATGATCGTGCCCTGCTTCACTGTAGTCCAAGCAGTAACACCCACTGACATATTACTTAGAGTCCACCAAATACACTCTTGCACAAAAGAAAAGGCTCTCCCGGAGAAGTCTAAACATCGTTACCAAATATTAAGCTTTGTGGAAAGAAAAAGATTTGATTAAATCACTTAAATTTAATAGGACTACTTTTAAGAAAGAAATTCATCATATGGGTAAGGACCTACTGGCATTTCTCATTCACACTATTTGTATTCTTATGAAATGTGCTCAAATTACAGAGCACTAACACAGTGTGTGTGTGTCTCATCTACATTCAGTTTTCAATGTGAATACTGTTTAGCAAATTTTGCTTTACTTAAGGATTTTCATTTGACCTGAAGTAGTAACATGGGCAAAATCAATCACAGGTTTAAAAGTCTACTAAGAAGTGTGAAACTCCATCTATCTGTGAATGTGGGAAATGAAAGTGTCATATTCTGCCCATCGTAGGGTAGGACACAATGAGGTCATTGGCGTGTGCAGGACGGGACTGGACGCCGAAGGTCTCGGGCGAGACCACTGGAACGAGATGCTGGCCTATCACCGAAAACCAATAACACACTGGCACCCTTTGCTGGAGGTGAGCTCAGGAGTTCCTGACTCCCGCCCTCTGTTATCTGTTCTGCTCAAATATTATTTATCTGCTAACCTCTACCTGTCACCTCACTATTAACTTTTTAAAAAGGAATAATAAAGACTGCTCTTGATTTTGTCTCTCGAAGTTGAACATTTAGTATTCAAAGTTCCATGTGCCTTGTTGGATTCTAAAACTCACTAGAATTTCTGGCTTCACATCCCTTTGGACAATAGCCCAGTTAAAACTTCAAATCTCTTGTTCCGGTTGCATAGCCTAAAATCTTAAAACAGTGAGGGCTCAACCAATCTAGTAAGTTTATGACTAACTGGAAACTGAATCTTTATGCTTCTCTTTTGTGAAAACAGCTGCATCACCTGACGTTCCCTACAATCCCTAAGTATAGGCACTGTTACCTAATACAACTTTTCTGTGTAAGGGGACAGGTATATCTCCTCGGTTCTGGTCAGGGAGTAAAACTGCTCACAGATTCTAAAAATATCCTTAGTTTGCCTGAGTTGAAGGCCCAACTCTGCTCTATGACTACATATTGTGGAACCTTGGGCTAGTTACTTCAACCTCTCTTAAGTTTCTGCTATGAATGTATAGTAATAGTGAACTCAGTGTAAAACTAAATAAATACTGAATATCAAATGCTTAGCACTGGGGATGGAACCATGTTAGCTATTAATAAAACTATTACATTGGCCGGGTGCAGTGGTTCATAATTGTAATCCTAGCACTCTGGGAGGCCAAGGCAGGTGGATGGCTTGAGCTCAGGAGTTCAAGACCAATCTCAGCAAGAGCAACATCCTGTCTCTACTAAAAATAGAAAAAACAGCCGGGCATTCTGCTGGCTGCCTATAGTCCCAGCTCCTAGGGAGGCTGAAACAAGAGAATCATTTGAGCCCAAGAGTTTGAAGTTGCTGTGAGCTATGATGCCATCGTACTCTACCAAGGGTGACAGAAAGAGCCTCTATCTCCAAAAAAAAAGGAAGGAAGGAAATCTAGTTACTTCTACATAGATAATCAGTATTATTTTAAGGAAATTAAAAATTTTAAATGAAGGTTCTGTGACATAGGTACATGTTTGGGTCTGAGAACATGTAAACAGTCATAATAAGATGTATTTAAAGATCATGAGAAATGATCTTGGTCATTCAGGACTCTCATCTGCCAAATTCAGTCTCTCTCATCATGTCAACTGCTCCTGTAATCACCATCTGCCTTAGAGCAAGTGGAATGGAGTCTCTCATGTCCTAGAACCTTTGTTTTGTTGCTCTTACCTAGTAATTGCCCCTCACTGCAGTAAACCATTAATCATTTACCATTAATTATTTTAAAAAGAACTAGAAAGGCTGCCATAAAATGTGAAGTTATTCTGCAGTGATCAACAGCCGTCTGTGCCATGCTGAGTACATCCATGTACTCGGCTCTTTGTACATTCTGTATTTATGTCTCATTGCACTTACCCTTAAGGAAAGTTCTGAAGGGCGGAGGGAGGGGGGATTGGGAGGACCACATGTGTCTTCTCTTCCAAGATTTGCATATGGTGGTTTAATATTCACAATTAAAAGGGAACAGCAATTAACCACTATATTATATTTCTGATTATACTAGATCAGATCACGTATTGTGAAATTATTGTCTTTCAGTTACCTGGCCGGGCAACCAGTTTTGATAGTCAAGGATCCTGTCCTTCTCCCAAACCACCTTCCACACCGTAATGCCTCCAGACTAAGATGATTCTAAAAAGGGCCTAACCATGTTCTCATTGGATCAGGAGGAAAAAAAAAGTGGAAGGTTTGGTTTTCTCATTTAAAATACATCCGTGGTAAGGTACAAACTTGATGTACACTTGTTTCTTTTCCTTTTTTGTCTGTTTTTTTTTAACTTTGAGTATCTTAATACATTTTACTTGAATACAAATAGTCCTCAGAAGCATAAGGTATTTTATCCTTCCTGTCAGTTGCCTACTAGCACTAAGTGTATTCTGATACGTTGTAATTCTTTGCATAGGCAAAGAAATAAGTTTTTTAGAAGATTAATTGTTATCTAAAACTAACTATAGTTTATGCTGCTTTTGCATAAATTAGTACAGTCACATATGTATGGTTTTGATTTTGCTTCAGCTGTGTTAATTTCCACTTGTGCAAACAGTTCTATATAAACCTTAAAGGAAATTTGAACTCACACAGCATTCAATCTTTGTCAATCAAGTTAATGTTACTTATCTGATAATTTCTTTTCCTTTCTCAGCAAATTCTTTTCTTGGTGAGGTTTGGCTCTGCTAAACCCAAAACTCTGTCTCTCAAGCCTGTTGTATAAAACATATAGATAAAGCTGTCAATTTAAAGAGTCATTTTGAATATAAACTTGAGAAGCGGTATTTAGTAATAGAAAGTGGACATTGAGCCATCACGGCCACCATTTTATACTGTCTTCTTGTTAGAGTAATGCAAACATCTGTTGCAGTAACTAATATTTTTTTTAATTTTAATAATCTGAATCTCAAATGTAGCATTTTTCAGAAGTGAATAGAATCAGAGTTCACTTTTTATGTGTTTGTAACTCAAGTACCGTGACATATATTTTTTGTGACCTTTTTTGTGACATGAAGTTATCATGTAGATCCTGTAAATCATATTCACAGACACCAAAGGTACAACTAGGCTGTGTTTATTGTCATTTAAATTGTACACAGTAAGGGTGACTTTTAAACCCAGTCAGAAGCTAATCATTGAAACGGAGTATTTTCTTAAAAGAAAGGAGGATTTATTTTTCAACAAACTAGAGAAACATGCCATAAATAATATAACTTCAACATTGAATAAAAACAAACAGATCAATTCTAAAGGCCAAGATCTCCAGTCCTTTCACGGAAAGCACTTGCCTTCATACGGATCAAGGATCTGGCACTAGACTATGCAAACGTTCTTACAAGACAGAGCTTTCTTTTCAATCAGGTCAACTTTTTTGCCTCATTTTCAGGCCCTGTGGGAAGGTATCTGTCTACACTGCATTACCCTAACTTGACTTTTGAGAGGTGTAGTACAGCTAGTGTGTATTTCAGCTTGATTCTAAGATAGAAGGACGTTTTATTTAAAGGGCAAGAAAATAAAAACGTATTTATCAAGATGAGAACAATTTATCAGCAATTATGAAATTGTTATTTTTGTAAAATTCCCTATTTCTAAATATAAAAACGTTAAAGTTTTAAAAGCCTTGAAATTTTGTTTATTAGCATCTCTCATAATGACTGCATTACCACTGACAGGTAAATATTTTACACATTAACATTTTAAAGGCAAACATAGTTTTGCTAAAAATTTTTCGAGAATATTTATACCATCCTATTGACAACAGTTATTCCTAGCTGCCATTTTCTCACTGAAAATAACAGCAGGAACCTATTTGAAAATGCATGACTACCTTATCAAGCCTACGTGAATCACTTGGTAATATTTTAGGCAGAATGAAGATGATACTTCCATACTTCCATTTTGGAACTCTTTGTTTTACCAGGATATAAAAATTTTCCAATGGAAAGACAAAACTTATACTCTTAATAGACTGACATCTTTGGACACAATTGCTTTATTAGAAGATATAGCTGCAGCTTAAAGTAAATTAGCAACTGTATTTCCTACTTGAGAATAATCATTATTCTCATCCAAAAACATATTTTAAGGACTTCTTATTGATTCGTACATGTTTCAATGCGTGCCATGAAAAAACATGAACCATCAGCCAATCAGGAGACTTTAATATAGGGATTATAGATTTAAATAAGTCTTTAAAACAATTTTTAAAAAATGTTGCCTAGGAGTTAGAATAAACTCATCATGCCAGAGCACTTATTCATCCTATGGAAAAGATTAAGGGGAGGAAATTTATTGCAACTCATCTTTCACATCCTACATGAGGAAGGTTTACCCTCAAATTGATAAAGCATGATTATTAAAAACGATAGTTCATTCATAAAAACGTAATCCTTCCACTTTTAATAAAATACACCCCTACTCTATGCAGCCCACACATCCATTTACGCACAACTTATCTCTTTCTGCTTGTGACTGAAAGTGAAATATTTTTAGCTTCAATATTTAAACTAAGGTTTGATGTTAGAAATAGCGTCCTCTAATTTGTATGGGACACCACATTTTAATGACAGGACTGGCACTTTATGAAGTTGTAGTTCAGGTATTCAATGAAAATCTAATTTCAGGGACTTCTTCAGGGACTTACTAAACATAAGTCTAGGAAAAAGGAGCAAGTGTTGACTCATTAGCGTAACCACACTGATGTTCTTTTTAAGTTTTTAGGGTTCTGTTGCTGCTTATACCTGATTCATTAACAACCAATCAGGATAATGAGTACACTGCACATGAAAAGAACATTAATGTTTGTAGAGTACACAATCTTTTTACAATACTCCGAATGTTTGATGCTTTTTAACATTGGTTTCCTAATAATATTTTTCTTGACAATATTATTATTATTATTATTATTATTATTTTGGTCAGGCCAATCCTGTGTTTCTGTTAATTTATTTTACATGTAAAAAAATCACCATATTAAGATATTCACAGTTCAGTAATAAATATGATAAGAGCCAGTGCCAGGGGAGTAGAGGCAGGAAGCAAAGCCAAGCACCCACTTTCTTAGCAGATTTGGGAAGTGTGTGCACGTTCTAGTTACTGCAGGGAGATCGCAACTGATCAATACTGACTCAGGTTTTAGATAAAAGCAAATATATTTGAACCTATTTGGTTGTGATATTTAACTGACATTTCCAATTGTGTTTATTCTCCTATTGTATTTATTATTTTAAAATTTTGCAGACTAAATAGTTCTCAATCTCTTAAAGCGTTCATTCAATGAATAATTACTTTGAAATTGAAAAAGTCAAAATTCCATCCCAGTGTTAACTTTTGCTGTTCATAAAAGAAAACATAACTCATACTTCAGGATGAATCACCCAAAGAGCCAAAGATTATTACAAGTAAAGAAAGGGACACAAAATCTTAACACTGACACATGGTTATTTGTTTACCTCTTTAAAAATAGTACTTGATATTTTTTAAGAACGTAAATTTTTATGGAATGGAGTTAGTTTGGTTTCTTTTTTTTTTTTGCCACTTAATTGTGATTATAGTAAGTAATTTCATGGCCAGTAATTTAAAAAAATCTGGAGTTGATAAGAATTTAAGAAAGTCATTCAAAAAAAATAAAAAAGAAAAAAAAGAAAGTCATTCAACCTCTACTAAATCTAAAACTAAGGCAGAGATTTGTTTTCTTCACAACTTGTACTTAAAGCAACTTTAGTTGTTCTGAGGAACTCCGGTTGATCGAAGCTTTTTCATCTTTAGGCCAAAAACATTAACTGTCAATGAGAAATGATTCAAAACAACTAAAAGTAAAATAAAGTAAGAATTTACAGGATTAAATGACAGTAAAGTAAAATTTTAAAGCACATGGAAACAAAGACATTGAGATAAAAAATCAAAAACTCCTTTGTATTGTAAATTTTAGGGAAAATAATTTCTCTAACATTGTTCATAAAAAAGAAAAAAAAGACACAGCATTTAATAGTTAACTCAGTGACATGACTGAGGGAATGATTCATCTAAACCTGATATCAGGACCCATTATTTTAAAAAAAAAATGATGAGTTTATATTTTACATGGGAAACAGCGCTAATTAAACTAAATGTGGTTTCCAAAATGTTATTCAGTGATATCCTTTTCAGTAAGAATTTTCTATTTCATTAAAAGACTTCTATATTTACTCGGCATTCTGTTAATTAAATGAATGGTAATTTAATCAAAGATGTTTTGGTAATTATTTGCCATCTACCATCAACAGTTAACTAAGTAGATGTGTATTTGAACAGTGGCAGTTAATTGATATTTGGTTCAAGTGCTTTCTTATCAAAGTAAACAATTATTTTCATTTTCATTCCTGTTCATCATGAAGATAGGAAACCAGGGTTTGATCTTGTAGCATGACAACACCATGCTACAGAGATTTGAGAAATGAAAGCTCTAAATTAAGGGCTGAAGTGCAAGGTTATGATTTATTGAATGCAAACATTTGAATGCTACATACTGTGACTGAAAAATTGGAAGTGGAAGATGTTTAAGAGAAAGCATAGACCTTTTCATGACTGAAATAATTTAAATATTCTCCTGTCAGGAGGAATTAACTAGAATAATCCTATACTGAGACTTTAGAAATTACTTACTAACTGTAGGCACATTTACATGGAAATATTTTAATCTAAAACTGACAATAATTTCTTCTAAACTATGTGGACTATGACAATCCTCTCCAAAGAGCAAAACTATGCCTGATCTTGTCAAGAGATGGTAAAAATAAGCCAATTTCTTATGAAATTTTGTTGTGAGTTGTATTTGCTATGTGCAAAAGGCCCATATTTATCATAGAGCAGTGAGTTTCAGTTATCCAGCATCCTGTTTTAATTTCCTCAAAAATAATTTATTGTACCTGTTGCTCATACCCTCATTAACCTAAAATTTAAAATAAATAAATAATAATGTATTGGATATCATTGTATAGTGTAGATATAAGTCCAAAATGTTAAGAAAAATGAGTCTCAGTGTTGGAAGGTTAAGGCATCTGGTGTTTATTTTGCCATCCTTTTCGAAATTGTTTTTTAACATTTTATTTTTCTAATGTGAACATTAATACAGGGAATATATTTGCATATGATTTTACTGTAGAATAAAGTTTGTGGACCCCCAAAAGCTGATAATCTCTAAAACTACATACAAACCGGCCACAGAAATATTCTCTGTAAAAATTGCATGATTTGCCCTGTTTATATCTAGATAGATCATTTTGTGGATTTCATTACAACTTTTGTTTTTTTCTTTAAAACTACCCCTTAAGCTTTCCACTTGAAGAACATAGTAGTCTTCAGTGTGAATAGCTTCACAGATTTTATCACTGCACAAATGAAATCAGGTAGACCAATTCTAATACACAAAATATTTGCATTTAGAATTTGTTTTATAAGCAAAAATCCAGCCCAAGTTGGTGTAATTCACATTACTGTGTCATTGACCTTTCAACTGAGAAAAGTGATTGGGTTCATCTGCAAAGTATGGAGAAATTATGGAACATTACGAAGTGAAACTTTTATTTCAGAATGAAGAATCGAAAAGTCAAAATAAAAAGGAACCACCTTTTTATTGTAAATGTGACAGTTCCACTAGTCAAAAGCCCAAGATATTTGCCAATGATTCTAAACTGGGAAGAACCACTAAAATCTTCATTTCACACGTGACATCAGATTATTCCAATCAATCATATCTGATCTTTCTTTGGACCCTTCAGTCCTTGTTCATAAGGTGACTTTTTAAATGAAGTTTCTGACTTAATACTTAGCCATTGTTCAAACCAATATCTTTGACTTCCGTGTTATAGAACAGACATTTTACAAATCTTTTGAAACTCGTGTTTCTGGCTTTTGTACATGGTAACCAGCCATTTGTGAAACTTGACAGCATATAATTGTATTACTTAGAACAAATGTTCTTTGCAACCACCTTTAAAAGATGTTACACATCGCAGTATTTTTACCATGTCTTCTTGAGAATGTGTGAACATACTTGTCAGGTTCAGATGAATTATGTAACAATGAAACCTCAAAGCAGATATGAAGTGTACAGTTTATGATTACTTTTGTAAAAGAAAATGGAAAAGCACTTGAAATATAATTTTACTCTGTTTCATATGTATTTTGAAAAAGAAATAAAGTGATTATAAATTATTTTTGTCTGTGTTCGAAGAAAATGCTTTTCCTAGATTTAATTTTGTGACTTTTATGTTGTTGAGTTTTTCTTTAGTAGACGTTATTTGGGGTACTTATTAGCAGTGCAGAGTAATTTATTTATCAATAAATAAATTCAATAATTCAATAACTCAGACTTTGAAGATTTTTTAAAAGCCTCCTCTAATGCCATTTTTATCACAAAATTATCAATTTAAGTTTCTGGATTATTCCCCTTAAGAAGCAATGAAGCAATCATGAGTCAAGTATTCCAGGAGTTAAATGCCATTGACACGAATTAGCTCAATTTGTTTTACCTACAAAAAGTTTCAAACCCCTGGAAATACCTTTGCAGGTGATTCAGTGTTTGGAGTATGCCAGATGTTTTCTTGGTTTTTTGCTTGTGCTTTGTCTCAGATTTTCAAAAATATTTTCATAAGAAATATAGGTGTAACAACCAGTTTTAGGCAGTGATCAGAGCACTCACGTCCAAGTCCTTCCAGGTAAATACAAAAGGTGTGAAGTCTCCATCTTTCTTGATGGCTGAACAGTATTCCATGGTATATGTGTACCACAGTTTGTTTATCCATCCATTGGTAAACATGGCACTTGGATAGCACGTGGGTTGTTTCCACATCTTTGCGATTGTGAAATGAGCAATAAACATTTGAGTGCAAATGTCCTCATTAATATCAGACTAGTAAATGAATAACTACAGGCCCGAATGAAAGAAAAACACATTTAAATTCAAGAAGTGGAGGAAGAGGAGGGAGTGTGGTAAACTCTTACCTATCAGGTAAAATGTAAGGATATAGGGCATGCCTCCTGTATGAAGGGATCAGCTGCAACTTGGACTTTACCTAGCAAATGCAAATGACAGCCCAATTGTATGTACCCATATATTAATCTGAAATTTTAAAAAATAAGTAAAAAATAAAAATAAAACCACAAAAAAAATTAAAAATAAAGCATTAACTGAGAGGTTCTGGACCCATGAAAGATTATTCTGAGGCACAAGACAAAAGGAAAATGGAGTACCAGTTCTGAAGACCAATGTGGCTTTTATTCCACCTGAGTGTTGGTAGGGTGAAATTCCTGACCGGGAAGAAATCCATACATGGGCTATGGCAGATGGGGATTTTAAAGGGTCGGAGAGGCAGGGATTGGTCCATTCACTATTTCCTGGGAGGGACATGTACTGGGTCCTTCCTGGGTGGGTCAGTTTTACCTGGACAGGGGGATGGGAAAGGGTCACAGAGGCAGGGATTGGTCCATTCACTATTTCCTGAGAGGAACATATACTGAATCCTTTGGGGGGGGGCTAGTTCTACCTGGGTGGGTCACTGATTCTATCAATGATTTTGAATGAAGCTCAGAGAGACAGGAGATAGGAGAACATTGACCTTGTTTGAAGTCTTTCAACTTATTTTCAGGTCAAATAAACCCTGGTACCCAGTCTTAAAAAAAAAAAAAAAAGGATCAGTGGCCTAACCTCTTTGACCTTGCTTATGTTCCTACATCCAAATCATGTGGGAAGCCTGAAGGAAATCTACATACTTCCACAAAAAAAAAGCAGTCAAATTGCTGGGGGGTTGTAAAGATTTTTCTTTTCTTTTTTTTTTATTGTTGGAGATTCATTGAGGGTACAAGAAACCATGTTACACTGGTTGCATTTGTTAGGAAAAGACCCTCTTACAATCGTGTTTTACCCCCAAAAGGTGTGGCACACACCAAGACCCCAAGACCCCACCCCTCTTACTCCTTCCCTCTCTCTGCTCTTCCTTTCCCCACCCTTCCCTCATTCTTCCTCTCTCTGCTCTCCCCTTCCTTCACCCCCACTGTGTCAATAATTGTCATTAATTGTCCTCATATCAAACTTGAGTACATGGGATTCATGCTTCTCCATTC